>JANQBS010000072.1:0-176295 GCA_033085395.1 Xanthoparmelia taractica | reverse complement strand
ATCTTAATATTACTTATTAAGTGCCGAAGTTTAATAATTGCTTAAGCTAATTTCGCTCTAACTTATATATTAATCTAGAATTTTCTTATTTTATTCGTTACCTAATATAAGAAATAATCTATATTATAAAATATTTCTATATATATTAGAAATTTCTTAGATTATTTCATGATATTAGTAATTTCTTATCTTATATCTTTATAAGTAATCTAATATAACCCCCTTATAATACTCTCTTATAATATAATATAATACGATATAATTTGAAATATCTTATCAAATATATTAGATCTTTCCGACTCGTATATATATCGTAAATCTTAATATAGTTAATAACTTTCTTAGGACTCTTATTTTAATAATATTTATAAATAAAAACCTTATATATCTTCGTAGCGTTAAAGTATTCTATTAAAGAATTATTATAATATTTATTAATAAATTTTTCTTATAAGATATTATCTCTAAAAACGTAGAAATAATTATTATTTAATAATAGTCTCTCGAAGTTAAAGATTTATATCTAATTACGAATACGACGTCGCTTTATAAACATATTCGCATTAATATGAAAAGAGCTTACTTAATTATTATAAGATTATAGTTCTTAAATTAGCGTTTTTATTAATCTTTATAAATCGTTATACGTAATTTTAAATATAATCTTAATTTCTCTTCTTAAAATAATTATTTAAATATTTAGAACTTATAGCGTAGACGTTATTACTACTATTACTTCTTTATCTCTTTATAATAACTCGCCGCTAATTTAAAGAATAAATTTATTTTAAAATATAAATAATAATTTAATATTTAACGACGATAAATCTTTATAATCTAATCGTCGCGATAACGTATTTATAAAGTTTAATTTTTTTATTTAATAAAAAATCTTAAAATTATAAATAACTAACTTTAGCGCTTAACGAGTTTATCTAAAATTAAGTTTTTTTATATTTTAAAAATTTCTTAAGATTATTATAATTTATTTAAATCTTAATATAATAAATATTATCTTTTAAATAATAATATTATTACTTTATTACTATAACGATAATAAATAATTTCTAGTTATAAATCTTATAATTTTCTTACGCTAATATTATCTTTTTAAAAAAAAACGCGATAAGTTATTAATAATCGTCGTTATTCGATTACGAAAGTATAATTTCTATATTAAAGTTAGAGATATTAATCTCTACGCGTAATTTCTTTTAAGAATTATAATATTATAGAAATAACGTAATTATAAAAGTATTACGTAGTTACTTAAAAGTTAATTTAGCGTCTTTTAATTATTTAAATAATTTTTATTTTTTATTAATCTTATTATTCTTAAGTAAATTAATAAAGAATACTATAATAATAGAATATTTAAAAATAAAGTATTAATAAAAATTTGTAAAGTCTAGAAAGACTTATATATCTCGATAACTTCGCGGCGTTAATTATTCTTAAATTGTTATTACGCGTTTTTAATTTATAACTATATTATTAATAATTATAACGAACTCTAGAAACTTAATTAATTTAATATAAAATTAATATTTCTTTAAATTAATATATAGCTGGAATTAGCGTAATCGCTTAAGTATTTACTTAATATACTCTTAATATTTCGTCGACTTAGCGCTATAGATTAGAATATTATTTAAATATATTATATATATAAGATTTATAAGATTAATAAAAGCTTTATTAATATAAACCTAAAACGTAATTAATATATTTATAAGGTCGAAAGATATTATTAAGTATTTAAAATAGTTATAGCGAGTGCGAAACGTAGTCTTTCACTCGTTATTCTTCTTAATACGAATTTTATAATAGATATTCTTAAGATTTAATTTAAAAATATCTTAACGTTATATAAGCGATTTAATATTTTAATAATTAAAGATAATAAGTATTTAATTTTTTATTATTATCGTATTTAAGTCTCGATAATTTACGTAAAGATATAATTTATTATTCTTCTTTAAAATAAAGAGAATAAGAGCTTTAGCGAAGAAAGTTAAGTAACGAATTTAATTCTTATAAAGTAATTTTTTAAGATATCGTCTTAACTTCGATACCTTAATTTAAAATAAATTATAAAGAGATTTATAAGATAATTCTTTATTCTTCTTTATCTTAATAATATAATTTCTCTACTTAAACGTAAATAAGATTTCTATTATATTATTAAAAAAGATATTCTTAAACTTTAATAGTTTTCTCAAGAGCTCTAAGTTATTAATACTCTTTTATTCGTCTCGCGCTATCGTAACATATACGATTATAAATATATTTAACTTTCACTCGATTTCTCAAATAAATTTAATTAATTCTTTAATTTAAAGTTTCTTAATATTAATTTTAAATCGTTATTACGTTATCGTAGAATTAAATAAAATCTATAATTAATATAACGCGAGTATATTTAATATGATATCGAGATCTTCTTAATCTACGACGTAGAATAGTATATTATACTATCGCTCTTAATTTTAGCTATCGACTATCTAATAATTTAGCTAATAAGCATTATAATAATATATATCTTACTCGCTAAGCGCTTTCGTCTACGATAAGATAACGATATATAAATTATAATTAAAGATTTTATTAAATCACGAACTTTTATATAATTAAATTAATATGCGTTTTATAATCGAGTAAAATAATAAGTTATCTCTAATTATCTTATAGCTTAATCTATCTCTTTATAATAATAAAAGAAGTTATCTCTATTATTCGTTTTTCTTACTTACCTTTAAAGGCGCTTGCGAAGTTAATTTATTTTTTATCGATATCGTCGCGACGATAATAGTTTATTTATTCTTATTAAGATAATTTAATTTTATATAATCTAGTTTTTAATAATATTAGTAAATAATAAATATTTTAATATTATAATTAGCGATCTTAGTCTTATATTTTTATCTTTTTTTCGAATACACGTAGACTTAGCGCTATTCTTCGAAGTTATATTAAGCTTCGAGATTTAAGCTTTTAAAGATCTATCTTTATTAGATTCTTTAAATTACTTCGAATTTAAATTATCGCTATTAAGACGCGCGCGCTTTAAAATCGTTTTTTATATAATTATTATAATAAGAATTTCTTTTTTTTATTTAAGTATATTATTAATATTAAAAATCTTATTTTTTAACTTAAATCGTAACTTAGCTAAAAAAAAAAATTCGCTTAATACTTCTTCGTAAACGAAGATAAATAGATTTTTAATTTCTTTAGATAGATCTTAAAAACTAAGATCTTTTAATCTTATCGCTACTTCGTCGCTTTTTACTTTTTATAAATAAATAAATAACGATTTATTAAGTTTATAATTAAGTTAAATAAAAATAATTTATAAAATTTAAAAATAACTTTATTTAGTCTATAGACTTAAAAGTATCTATATTATTACGTATTAAGATCGTCTTTTAAGAATTATATATAATAAATAATCTTAGTTTAATCGATAGTAAAATACTCGAAACTTATAAAAAATCGAATTTCGACTTCGCGAAATTAGCGTATATATTTCTCTTTACTATTATTCTTATAAGAATATATTCTTTTAAGATAAAGTATTTTCGCTTTAATTAAAATATTTATTAAAAATAAAATAATAAATGAAATTATTATCGCTTTAGCGAGAATTATAGAGAAATTTAAATTACGTAGCACGTTATTACGTATTTATAACTTAATTAACTCTCGTTTTAATTTTAGATAACGATTTTTTATTTAAGCGTTTTTAAGACGTTTTTTTAAAATCGCTTAATTTTTTAAGATAAATTCTTAAAACTTAGTATCGAAGTTACGTCGCTTTAAGATATATTTATTTCGATTTAATAAAGAGTTTAATATCGTAGCGACGATAGATCTCTTTCTTTAAAAGATAGAGAAATTAGAATTATAAGAAATTAATTCGCTAACGCTTAGTAAGCGATCTAATTAATATAAAAGACGTATAATCGATACGATAATAATTTCTTTATTAGATATTAAGTTCTAATAGAACTAATCTTTAAGAAATACGAAAACCTTAAAATATACAAAGAAGATATATAATCGTTAAGACCTCGCTAAGGCCTTAGATTATAAACCTCGCTATAATCTCGTAATGAACTCTAGACTCTTAAGTAGTCGACGCTAAGACGCGTACTCTATAATTTATTTACATATATAGAAAGTCTAAAAAAGATAATTAAATATATTCTTTAAAAGTTCGAATAGCGAGTCGAGTATATTTATTAAGAGAAGTTTATAATAAGTAATATTTTAATTTTTTTTTAAAGAATCTTAAGAAATTTTAGAAAATATTTAAAAACTCTAAAATCGCTATAATTTTTTAACTATAAAACGAGATCTTCTAGTAAATTAATAGTATTAAATAGAAGAATATTTAAAGTAATTATATTATTATAATATCTTAAATAAATAAAAAAAAGATCGTCTCTATTTTTTTTATAAAAAATTTATATTTAGAGTTAGAGTTCGAGATTTTCTAGTAAGCTAGAATTATAAAATTATCTAAAAGCTATAATATTAATAGTAAGACTAATAGATAATATAAGTAGATCTTAAAAAATAATTTTAAATATATCTCGAAAAGTAATATACTTAATAATATTTATATAATATTGTAATAGCAAATAGGGTGTATTCAAACAGTTAGTTGAGTGAGTGTCTAATTCTTGATTCTTCTAAGTTGGAAAAATCTATCTAAGTTAGCCAGTCTGCCAAGCACTTGCCTTAGCTTTCTCGATTGGCTTGGCAAGTGCGTTTCCCGTGACAAATATAGTTATTAAGTATTAAGAACTCGAGTAATTAATTTATATATAGTAGAAAATAAGATTTAAACGTAATATATAAACTTTAAATAGATTTAATTTATTTAAAAATATAATATTCGAGATTTTCTCGAGTTAGATATTAATTTACTAGAGAGATAGAGATCTTTCTTAATATATTATTTATAAATTAATTATAATTAGTTCTTTTTACTTCTCTTTTTATTTTTAATTAAATTATTATTTTTAAATATAAATTCTTTACTAATTAGCTTTATAATTAAGTCTTCTAGCTAATTCTTTAGCTAATTTATAAAATTTATCGATTTATAATATTTTCGAGCTTTTTTAAAAGCTTTTACTATCTTTATAGAGAATTTCTAAAACTTTACTTTTATTAATATTTATATTTCTATTAGAACTAGATTATAATTCTTTATAGTTAAGTATCGCTCGATCTTCTTCTTTAAAAGAATAAAGATCTCGCTATAAATATATCTTTTTATTCTTTTAATAAGTAGATTTAATACTATTAAAATAATTAGATTAAAATTAAAAGGTTTTATCTATCTATAATATTATTCTAGCGTTATAGTAGAAAGATACTTATAAACATTATATACTTCTATATTTTAATAGGGCTTATTAATTAGCTCGAGCTTAGATATACTAGAATAATATATCTCTTATAACTTAAAAAACTTATATAGAAACTATAATATACTAGCTATTATATATAGACTTTATTTTTATACGCGAATTTAATAAAAATTCTAAATAGTAATAAACTCGAAGTATATCTCTCGAATTATAGAGATATAGATAATATATATCGCGATTCTATTAATAAGCTAATTTAGTTTAAAGTAATCTTCTTTCTTTAGTAAATTAAAAAGATTATCTATTAATATAGTATAGAGAATTATAACTATATTTACTATACTTTAATATATTAATTAGTAGTGCTTTTATTAAATAGCTAGTATTTTTTAACGAAATAATAATATTATTTCTCGAGACGACGTTATATATACTCTAAAGTTCGTAGATCTCGAGAGTATTTAATATAGATTTAAAAAGAAATAATATAGAAGAAAGAAGTACTTAGTAGATAAATTAAATACTATATAGTCTATTAATAGTTACTATAAGCTCGAGATTATTAGTATTAAAATATATATTATTATTAATATATACTTCTATATATATAGTTATTAGTATTATTAATTAATTTCTAAGATACTTAAAGAATAAAAAGATTATATTAAAAAGAATATAATTAGATCGAGACTTTAAGACGATTTTTATTATTAGTATATTTTATTAATTATATCTAGTACAAAAAATTAATTAAAAGAGAATTATATTAATAGAAGTATATTATTAAATATTTAATACTATAATTTTTAATAATATATTAATTTAGATACTCTTTTATAATTTATATAATCTTCGTTTTTTTTTTAATTCTATTTTAATTCTTAATTATTATAGCTTTTTTAAAGTTATAGCTAGATCTCTAGACTCTAGTATTATTAAGATCTATTTATTATTTATATTTATCTTTAGAAGTAAATATATAATAAGCGAATCTCGAAGCGTCTCGTCTCTAGAGAACTCTTTATTATAGCGTTTTTTACTCTAGATCTCTAGTTACTTCTTAAGTACTCTAAAGTTAACTTTAAAATTATAATAAGTAAATAGATAATTTAGAATAAGTTATTTATTAAGCTCTAAGTCTTTTTTAGAGCGCGATATAATTAGTATTCTAAGACTAAGAAAAGCGATATATAAAGCGATTATATACTATTAGAATAGTACTTAGAAGTCGTATAAGATTAATTAAATATATAGATATAAAATATAATAGAGTTAGAATAGAATTAGATTAATTTATGATTTTGATTTTAGTAGGGCAAATAATAAAAACGGATTGGTCGTTATCGAACACGGTAGCTTATAAATTCTTTTGGGGAGACGCCGATTGGGGAAAAACCCCCCTCAGTACTTCGTACTGCTGCCAAAACATGTCATGGGACCCGAAATTGTGAGCTTGATTTGGAAAGACTTTCCTCCAAAATGGTACATACCAGACCCAAAAGAAGCCCGTGAAATTGAAAGGTATTGCGAAAAGATGGTACCGAGTCGAAGTGCTGTGTTTGTGATGCCGTGCTTTTCTCTAGCTGTAGCTGACAAGAGGTGTGGAGGACACGACGGGTGCGAAGCTGATCGGAGCAGGATGTACCGTTTCATTAATAGCTGACGAGGCTTGGGGTGTCTGCTTCAGAGAGCCTTAAGTGACGGCTTCGTCGATTGGGCACAGTTGCAATCGAGATTGAAGAGTTGCGGATCCCCAGCTATTCGGAAGAATGTCGCTGTCTACTGTCACGGTGCTTGAGTAAGGATTTAGGAGGTTATAGGGAAGAAGATACTGCAATCAATGTATTGTGATAACGAACGTAAGGTACTTTTAGGAAAGGTAAGGTAGTCGTAACAAAAGACGCTTCCGGCCAACGTCATCCTTCCACCACGATTCATTTGTGGCAGCCTCAAAACAACCCACTTCTTCCACCCATCCCGCTCCTACTATTGTGAGAGAGGGAGATACAAAATGCCACTGCTTTGATGGATGAGTCCCATAAGAATCTCCATTTGCTTGCCCATATCAATGTTGCAAAAATTGAGTTCAGAGCGTCTAGTATGCTGGTCTTTACTTTTCATCGACCTAGCCGGTCCTCCTTAAGATACTCTTACCATCGAAGACGCGCCATATGCCTTTGTCATGCTGAGATCAGATTCCATGTTATATGGAGTTGATGAGGCGACGTTCCTTCCTCAGCGCCTTCAGTTTCCGTAAGGCCTCGCCCAGTGGTATTAATTCCCCTTTTGATTGCGTTTCCTGGTCATCACGATTACGAATATTCACAGAGCGTGATTCCTTCTCCTGGACTCCCACCACTAGCTCATGTCAGTTAGATCACTGCTATCAGGGGCCTTTCTACACGTACCAAAGATGAAATTATATTGTGCCAATTGCCCAGTAAGGATCTTCTTCTTCATGGTATTCCCGCTGATGTCAATGTCCGCGTGCATCTTCTGAGCTCTGAGTAACTGCTGCACCTCTTCGACATAGTCATTGACCGTTGGCATGACTGGAATGACCAGTACCTGCCGCGGACTTAACCAGAAAGGCCACTTCCCTGCAAAGTGCTCGGTTATGACCGCGATGAATCGTTCAAAACTTCCAACAATCGCGCGGTGGATCATGACCGGACGAGCACGGCCAGCGCCGAGTGCTTTTGGCTTGCTCGAGGAGCCAGCAGGGTCATCTGCCTTCCCGTCCCCTGACTCGTTGGCTTTAGGCTTCAAGCCCGTCTCCGCAGTCATGTACTCTAACTCGAAAATTCGTGGAAGCTGGAAGTCCAGCTGGATGGTAGCGCATTGAAACTCTCGCTTCAAGGCGTCGGATAATCCAATATCAATCTTGGGTCCATAAAAGGCACCGTCTCCCTCGTTAAGCTCCCATTGGCCGCCACCAGACGCTGTGAAATCATTTAAAGCTTCTTTAAGCTTGGACTCTGCAACGTCCCACGTCTCGAGGTCTCCGAGATACTTCTCGGGCCGTGTTGAAAGCTCGAGTTTGAAAGGAAACCCAAAGAGCCCGTAAATGCATCTGAGAAAGTCGAACAGTCCCTCTATTTCTTGCGTTATCTAGCAAAGAGTCACGTCGTGCATCCATGAATACGTTGCCAAGTTGCTCACCTGGTCTTGAATACAAAAGATATGGGCGTCGTCTTGCTGAAATTTGCGTACTCTGGTCATGCCATTAAGAGCACCAGACGCCTCGTTTCTATGCAAAACACCGAAATCGGCCATCCTCAACGGTAATTCACGATAACTCCGTTCCCTGTGACCGAATATGATGCAATGCCCCGGACAGTTCATCGGTTTCAAAGCCCAATTTTTCTTCTCGACCTCGAGGCTAAACATATCGTCTCGATAATGCTGCCAATGGCCAGACCTCTTCCATAAGTCAATGTCATACATGTTGGGAGATTGCACCTCCTGGTATCCGCGCTTTTGGTACTCGGAGCGCAGTAGTTTCTGGAGAGCGTTGAAGATGATAGTCCCATGCGGCAGAAGAAAAACATTGCCGGGAGATACTTCATCGAAGAAGAACAACTCTTGCTCAGCACCAATCTTACGGTGATCTCGCTTAGATGCCTCTTCAAGGAGCTTTTTGTGATCTGTCATTCGCTTCTTGTCTGGAAAGGCGACGCCGTATATCCGCTGCAGCGAATCATCGTTCTTATCCCCTCGGAAGTAGCATGAGGAGTTCTGATTAAGTCATGTGTCAAAAATATGTCTCATTCACGGCCATTCTCACCAACCTTCATGATCTGGAATGCCTTAATCTTCCCTGTATTTTGAATGTGAGGCCCAAGACATAGATCCACCAATGTTCCACACTTGTACACAGTGCTTCCTTCGGGAGGTAGTAGATTTTCAATGTAGTACATTTTATATTTGCTGTAACTGAACATTTCTTTCAAGTCCGAAATCGATACGTGCAGTCTCTCGAAGGGCTGTTTCTCTTTGAAGAACTGTGCCGCCTTTTTCTCCAAAGGTGCCCAGTCCGCCTCTTTTACCACTTGTCTGAGAGTCGTCAGCGCGTTGGGCTTTCCCCATCTTCGAGTCGCTAGCCTACCCTCCGGCTATTGCCATATCGTAAAAGAACCCTTGCTCGACGGGTGGACCATGTGACAGCAGGCAATTGAACTGGCATTCGCAAGCTTCTCCTAAGACGTGGGCGCTGGAATGCCAAAAGACATTTCGGCCCTCGGCAGAGGAGAAAGGAACATAGCTGACCCGACACCCATATTCCAATGGCCTATCAAGATCCCAGAGCAGTTTACCGTCTACTTTTGCAATGACAACATCGGTACTGACATCCTTATCCACATGCTTAAGGAATGACCCTGGAGTAGACTCCCATGCTTTTGCGGCGACGGGCAGCGCAGCTCTTGGTTTACCCTGCTTATCTAGTCCAAGGTCCAGGACAACGTTGATCTCTGGTTTCTCCTTCTCGAGGATCTCAGCATGACGTTGGCGCTTGAGCTTGTCAAAGAGTTCGTTGCGTCGGCTGATGAAATCTGGGAGCGAGGTAGCCATGGCTCGATTCGCAGCGCTTTTGGATAGAGTTGGGTTTTCTTGAAGGGCTGGGGGATTTGAAGTGTCCCTAGACTGCGACTGTATAGCGTTTGGTTCGCTGATGGAGATGTCTTTGGAAAACATAGATTCGAGCTTTTGAGCATCGGAGTTTGGTTGTGACTGTACAGCGTCTGATTGACTCTCCGAATGCTTTTTAGCGTGCAAAGATTTGGGGCCTTGAGCGTTTGGAGGATTGGACCGCGGTTCTGCGGCTGGATCACTCACTGCTGAGCAGAGTGCTAGCTAGCGGCTTGGCAGTCAGAAACAACGAAATCCACAAATTCCTCGCCAGGAAAAGCTTCGCCAATCAAAATGTCTTCCCGAGCTACAACCCGAGCACGAGGAGGAGGTAGCTTCGGTGGAAGTCGAGGTGGAGCAGGAGCACGAGGCGGTATATCAGGCTTGTGTCCAACCTGCGCATTGTGACCGGGACGCTGATTCTTTGTGCTAATAGGTCGCGGCGGGTTCCAGCAGTCATATGGACCACCAGCAGCTGTTCTAGGTCTGCAGAAATCTGTGGGAGATATAGCAACTGCTAATTGACTTGACCTAGAAATGGGATCTTTTGTCCATGCTTGCGAAGGCGAGATGGTCTGCGAATCGCTCAATCCAAAGCTGCCATACTTCAACGCCCCGATCTACCTAGAGAACAAGGCCAGTGCCTAAGACTCCTCCTGACTTGATTGAATCTCACGGATCTTTAGACTTCAATTGGCAAAGTCGACGAAGTTCTAGGCCCAATTAATCAGGTCTTCTTTACGATTAAGCCACAGGAGGGTATCGTTGCAACATCATTCAAGGCCGGAGACAAGTTCTACATTGGAGGGGATAAACTTCTGCCTCTGGAGAAGTGTGGACGTCTTCGCCTGATTCTAAAGAGCATACGCTGAGCTTTTAATTTCTTTTCAGATTCCTGCCAAAACCCAAACCGCCCCCAGGTATATCGAAACCAAAGCGTGCAGGTGGTGCTTCGAGAGGTGGGCCAATGCGTGGAGGCCGTGGCAGCCGAGGCGGCCCCAGAGGTGCACCAAGAGGTCGAGGGGTGTTTGGGGATAAGGGACGAGGGGGCGCTCGGGGAGGAGGAAGAGCAGGAGGCTTTGGTGCTGGGAGAGGGAGTCGAGGGGGAAATCCGAATCTCACAAGGCCGGGTTATCGTGGCCGAGGATCATAGACTATCAGACCTGCGGTTGCGGCAGAAGGTGCTATATCTGTAGAAATATACCCAAGACGAGGACCTTTTGCATAGATGGAACCCCTAGATTAAATAATTTAAGAGAGATTGTCCTGGCCGAGGTCATAAAGTGAAATTAACGAACGAGGGGAAAGTCCGCCTTTAGTCGCTTAAATAAGATGGAGGGCCCCCCCTAAGATGTCAATCGTATGCTTCGTACTTCGTAAATAACCAAATCTAAACTTCACATGTGTACCATTGACTCGATATCACCTACTTCTCCCTCCCTTGGACTACCCTCATCATCATGCCTCCCGAGTTGAAGACTGATGCTAAGTATGACGACTATGACTACCCCACCACAAGCCCGAACGTCCAGAGCGGCCATCCAGGGCATACAACGCCAGAACAAGACGCTCAGGTTTTCCAGCTGCGCACACAACTGGAGCAAGCAGGCTACACAAGGCGATTAGACACTTTATGCATGGTCAGTCTTGGGGGTGGCGGTCTCTCCGATCTGTGCATCTTTTAACATTCAATAGCTCAGGTTTTTACGCGCACGAAAATTCAATGTCGACCATGCAAAGCAAATGTAGGTACTATCCGGTCGCAGCCAGCGCCATGAGTTGAGGGAAGACACCAGGTTCATAGACTGCGAAAAATGGAGGAAAGACTTTGGTGTTGATGAGCTTGTACGGACCTTCGACTACATAGAGAAGCCGAAAGTCTTCGAGTATTACCCGCAATACTATCACAAAACGGACAAGGTGACTTCGGTGAGACGACGATAAAGAGGTATTTGGCTGATTTTTCAAAGGAGGGGCGACCAGTCTACATTGAGCAATTGGGCAAAATCGACCTTGCCGCCATGTACAAGATCACCACAGCTGAAAGAATGCTGCAAAACCTTGTCGTAGAGTACGAGAAGCTTGCCGATCCTCGCCTGCCTGCCTGTTCACGGAAATCTGGACAGTTGCTCGAAACCTGTTGCAGCATCATGGATCTCAAGGGGGTTGGCATTTCTAAAGTGAGCTCTGTGTACGGCTATGTGAAACAGGCTTCGGCAATCTCCCAGAACTACTATCCTGAGCGGTTGGGGAAGCTCTACTTAATAAATGCGCCGTGGGGCTTCTCCTCTGTCTTCAGCGTCGTAAAAGGCTTTCTTGACCCTGTGACTGTTCAAAAGATCCACGTTCTGGGTAGTGGTTATCAGGCCGAGCTGCTAGGACAAATACCGAAACAGAACTTGCCAAAGCTTTTTGGAGGAACTTGTGCATGTGAAGGCGACTGCGCCTTGAGCGACGACGGCCCTTGGTAAGTACATTCCTAAGAAATCATTGCATGATTGTTACTGACTGGCGTCATTATTACAGGCAAGATGCCGAGTGGACTAAACCCCCAAAATGGGCTCGGACAGAAGGGGGAGAACCGAAGGCGAGTCAACCAACCAGCACTAATTCTGCTGCTCAGCCTCAAAGTTCCTGAGGCGTATGGAAGCAGACAAGGAAAGCAGAAGGTGCACAGTAAGCATCCAGGGCTATTTGGTGCTGAAGAAGCGTCGAGAGAGTCAGCATTTTACTTTCAGGCCCCAGGACTTTCACCTCGTTGGCATTGAAAGCGAAGGAAAAGACCAAAGCCAATTGGCAGACATTTCGGTCGTAGTCATCATAGCTCAAATAGACATGCAGGACATCATAGGGCTCACATTCAATTGTGTTTCATCCCTGACCTCCTTGAAGAGAGCGTACCCAAGTTTCCTCTTTCGTTAGACTCTCCACCTTGACGCAAACCTGTCGCGTGTACGCCAGCGTATTGCAAGATCTATCTATATTCCCTCTACGACCTCTACTGCTTTCTCCGCCCGTTCCAACTTGGCCAACACGCCTGGAATCTTCCGTAGCTCCACCATTCCTTCTGTCCCCCTTCCCCACATCCTCTCTACGTCATCTTTTCGCTTCAAGATTCCCATGTCGAGAGCCTCCACGCTCAGATGTACATCCTTCGATTGTCTCCCTATCTCCAATTCTTTTTCTCTCCTCAGCTCCGCTTCCAATCGTTCGACGTATCCTCTCGCTGCTGCCCCCGGCGCATCCCTTCTCAGTTCAGCGACGCGTGTTGATTGATTGTCAAAGTCTGCATAGAGCGCACGTAGTCTCTCGGCGAGGCGGGGATCATAGGGTTCATAGGTGCTACTGTCGTCTGGTGTGTTGGACTGAGGGACGGAATCGGGGCGTAGGAGGGCAGGTGAGGGGTCGAGGCCGTTGAGTGTCAGGGATGGAAGGGCAAGAGTGAGCGTTCGGAGTATATACTATAGATATATATCTGATCAGAGCGGAAGGACTCAAGCATAATTGACAGCTTGAAAGAGCAGAAGAGAACATTACCTCTTGCACGAGCTCGTCTACTTTCGACCTATATGCGTCTTCACCTTCCGGAGCGGCTGATGGAGGTATCGCAAGGTCGATCTTCTGTCGAGCAGCAGCCTTGATATTGTTTAAGAGGTAAGTGAGATCTGAAGGGGACTGGAGCTCGATTTTGCGATGATGGGCGTCCATATTGCAAGTGCAGGGTTGGCGGTCCAGGCGACAACCAAGTTACCGTTTCAAGAGACGGGCATGCTAAGCTTGCGATTTCGGGAATTTCATGACCTAGAAGGCTAGAAGCAATGAGCGACGAAAAAACGAGGGGATCCTATTGCGGCAAAATACGCGTTTCTCTTTATTTACCTTACTTTACTGTACAACAGCTGCACTAGCCAGCGGAGATATCAGCCCTATCAAGCGGAGCTATCTCCGAAGATCTAAGAAGATCTATTCACCACTCTTCTTCCTCGCCTTTTTGCGTCTTTCGCCATATTGAGTCCGTTCAGCCCCTCTGGCTTTCCGAAAAAGAAATCTTGATAGAGTAGATCCGCATGGATGATGAGCCTGATCATCAGTCAAAACCAATGTTAACCTTCCGCAGTGATCTCTATCTCAAGCTCTTTCGCTCTTTCCTCCCTCCAAACCCGAGCGAAAGGTATTTTATATCCTCAAAACAACTAAAGTCTGCGCTTCAATGCATCGCACTTGTCCCTGTATCCGACCCTATCCATTCTTTATACTCACTCCGTCTCCTCACACGGTGTCCAACGAAGCATCCTGTCAATATCCGAGATTTTTAAGGAGATCATAGTGACCGCTACAGGAGCAGCTATGAAGGTCTAAGCCTTGAGATATCCAAGGGACTCGACACTAGAAATTCATCTCATCAGTTCCTTATATGATGTCGCTCCTTATCACAGACCGGAGCCGCCGTTTCTTCTTTCCCTAACCTTGCGGTCGAAGCCACCGAGCTTGATATCAGCTTAAGAATTCTTACGTCTCCAAAAGTGTTTGCTGACGTGGAAGAGGAGTTTGGTCGACCAGATGGCATCATAGATAATGCGGGTACTCAAAACGAGCTCTACCCAAATGTTACGTACAGATGATGGACACGGACACTCTCCGCCTGGGCTGTTGCACCGAGACCTCCATCTCTCTATCTAGTTCATAGACTCTCCCAGCCGCGCATTATCTCTTCCCTGTAGTCTAGAGGCAATTCTATAGAAGTTGCAAACGCTTTAACAATCGCTTTTTGTAAATCCCATATGAACACTCCACCAGTCCAAAATGTCGCATTCGTTCAAATCAAGAGCCATTGTTTTCATCGAGTCGAATTCCTTCACGTCACCACTCTTGACCAGCAATCGACCTTGCTTCACTCTCTGCAAGCACAGAAGCTGGTAGTCCTTGTACCTCAGTCGCTAATTATGTAGAAGACGTTCAGCTCAGTGAAGCTCCAAATACAGAGAATCCTCTGGGATGATACAGGGACGTAGGTCCCCATCCAGCAGAATAGGGGACTGAACACCGAAAGCAGGAAAATGCGAACCTTGACGCTCCTGACCCACGCCTTCAAGTCTTCTTCTCCCTCTTCTCCATCGCACTCCCCAAGCATCACACCTGGCGGGTGCATACCAGTCTTTAGATAGACAGCACAATTGTATTGTTTGGCCGCCTTGGTGATGGCCGTGATCTTCTTACGGGATGTCATGTGGTGGGTCTTTATCAAAGCGCGATAGAGCATCATAAAAGGGCACCTGCCATTTCTTTTCCAGCACAAATTTTGCAAGAGGACTCTATACGTCAATACGGCAGAATATTTTGTGAACGCGAAGGCATTCTTTGTTGGGGTCTGAGTCAAGATTTGAATTGGGCGTTATGCACTAACTCGAGGCATATTTGCAACGAAAACCAATTGATATGTATTACGGTTTCTTTCCCCTACTTTTCCAAGGTACTCTATGGACACTATCAACGCCATTGAGGCAGACACGAATCGCTCCAACTTCGTCGACAGTGTCAACGTGGTATCATAAGGTGACCCTGCCCTACCGACACGCCTAAACCAAACGAGAGGAATGCATGAGATCGTTACGCTAAATCGCTTCAACAATCTGAAACAGGGGAGTCCCTGCAATCCCGACTGCGTGCTCTTAAGCAGTATTGTTGGAGAAGCTGGAAATCTGAGGCGCCTGCCTTTTTCTCATTGCCCACCCTTTGATCGCAAGGACACCAATGGCCCAAGCCATGACCAAGGACGTAAAACCCATGGTTACAGTGAAAGGAAACATGGCATGCAGATTGAAATGCTCCATCGCCGCGACGGTATCCTTGTTGCTGGCCATGAATATCAGACCGCCCGATATGAGACAAAAAGAGCTAATGATCTCCGAAGGTGGGCGTGATGGCAGATATGACGATGGTGGGGCCACAAACTGTAGGATGTAGGTGACCGCACGTGCCAATGCAAATCCAACAAACAGTGTGCCCCACTGCTTGTGGATCATAGTGGATACCATCGAGGCTTGGTGATGGGAGCTCATCATCAGACCTAAAAGCAATATGATGAGACCTGGGAAAGGATTCATGGAAAATGAGTAAGTTTTTGGCGCACTCGAAAGCTCCTTGTTAGCTTTCGCGGCAGGTGAAATCAAAATTGCCGTATTTAGCAGGTCCCGAACTCTCGTCGACTCGATAAGCATACCGCAAAGACCACCACCAAAGAACATGATCGTGATTGATACATGCTCCAAGTCTTGTGCACTCCATGCGTGTCCCCATGCAGCAAGATGTTCCAGGAAGACGTTGGATGCGCCGTAAAGGAAGATAACGAAGGACTCGACAAATTCCGCAGAGGGCATCGCAGCTTTCCGACGGCTGACAACTCCGACAGGTGGCCGGACGTTCCAAGCCCACCCTATCTCGCTGAAGCAGCCCATCCATCGTCCGAGGGTTAAGAGACCATACCAGAAAAATATTCCACCCTTGATGGTATGCGCAAGACCGTTGAACACATTGTCGCCGCGCTAGATGAGTATTAGCGCTAACAACGCTAAGGACAAGAGTGTGGAGTATGACTTACGAATACGCCTCCGTAGACCACTGCACCGGACACCATAGCAACGAAACCAAGTGGCAGGCCCATGCAATTGATGGCGTCAAATGCAACATTCAAAGCTCTCTTTGTTCGCTGAGACATCATAACGGCTATACGGGTTGCGACGCGCTGCGCCTTCGTGTTGCCGAGATAGCGCTGCTTCTTTGCGTACTCTGCATCAATATCTGCATGCGGATTCTGATACTCAAGGAACTTCTGGTGCTCCTCGCTTTCGTGGTCCTGCATTGACGAGACTGACTGGCTACGGGACGCTTCTGACGCGGTATAATGACCACTATCACGCGAATAGCGATACTCGTCTGGGGAGTAAATTGCCTGATGGTGCTGCGTCAGAGCCTGGGTCGACATGGGCAAGAATGCAGTCCGCTCCTCGGCATCGACTTCCTGAGGTTTCTGGAAACTGACAGCCAGCTTGAAAAGTCCGATAACACATTGCACCACAACAATCCATGTGATGATCCATCCGACCTTGTTATGGGCGTTATTCTCATATAGGTCGGGGGTTTTGGCGCTGTAGACAGTCCCAAGCCACAGACCAAGGATGTACAACCCTAAGAAAGATATCTGAGTAGGAAGAGCAAGGCGAGACCGCGCAACACTCAGCATTACGCCTAGAATAGAATGATTAGCAGAAGAGAAGTGATTACTGTACAGGATAATGGGCTCACCGATGGGCAGGACAAAGAACCAAGCAAGCGTCATGAGCACAATATGTCCCAGCATAAGGCCACCCATAGCCGGGTAGGCAAAGTAACTTTGCGGCGAGGCAGAGGATGAGTTCATGCTCGCAGCTGACATGGGGCTTGGCAGAGGCCCCATCTCTGTCGTTTCGCCAGCATGGTTATCATGGCCATGAGCCAGAACCACCGTTGTTGACGTTAGTAGCAAGGTCGCACCAATGAGTCTGAGGCTTGTCGTGTGTACCATGGGGCACTCCTCTCTCTCTCAAGTCCTTGATCTAGTTGTTTCCTCTTCCTTCCACTGGTATTTGTGTTTGTTGGGTGAGCGGTAGAGCGTGTGCGAATACGAGGTTGAAGAGAAAGGTGGGCCAAGTGCAAAGGATCAAGTAGGTGAAGAGAGGCCTAGTGAAGGTGAGACGGTGAGGTGAGTTGAGGTGAAGTGAGGGTGAGGGTGAGGGTAAGGTGAAGTTAAGGCTGTAGGAGGAGTAAAGACAATGGTATTAAGAGTAAGGTACTGTAGGCCAGCGTGCAGCGAAAAGCACAAGGAAAATGAAGTGATGACATTGCCAGCTGACAGGAATATGTCAGCGACATCCCGGCGGCGAGGGTCGGAAGCCTTTATTTTATATTTTTTATTTCTCTCTCTCCCATTGAATCATTGAATCATTAATAATCTTTGTTAAGAAGGGGATGCCAGTCTGTAGGAATTCGGTGTTTGGAAAAGGATGGAAATGTTTGGGGGGGAAAAACCAATCAAAATCAAAGGAGTTCATGTCGAGTTGTTACAATTTACTAAGAGGACCTAGGTTAGGTAAGGTTAGTCAAGGTAAGCTAAGGGTAAAGGTCACGTCAAAACTCTTGGCGCTCGGGGTTTGCGGGGCTTTCGGCGGGAGTACATCCGGGCATAAAACCGGCTTTTGTCTGACTTCGCGAAAATGTCACCTTGAATACTTGGCAACCCTCCGACGTCTTACAGGGAGGTACTTGGTACCTAGACCATGTATACATTCTACATGTGCAACATGAATGATTAATAGTTAGTACCAATGAGGAAACATATTTGGCTAAATGAAAACAACAACAACAACAACAATAATAATAATAATAATAATAAATAATGTGGCCATTCAAAAACTGATTTCAAATAATAATAATAATGACTCACAATAATACCAAGTACCTTAATAGCCAAAGCATCAATGGCGGAAGTTAGCGGAGATAAGCATCGCATTTGAACAAAGTACTAAAGTATTACTTGTTGACTGAACCCCGTGAATCACGTGTTTGCTTCGCCAAGCTGCCAAACTGCCTCGAACATCTTCCATCACTAAATTAACAGCCAGAGTCCCTTACTCGCGCTCTTGAGCAGATTTTGATGGCCGCCGCAAAACAGCTCAGCTCAAATGCCGTTTGTACTTGTGTCTATACTTCATCTCGCCATGACCAAGCCTCACCCTTAAAATTGGCGTAGCACCTGAAAACATTGCTGAGTCGATTATGAGCATGCTGAGGATCATACGAGGTCGTTGCGATTCCAGGGTACAGTTTGAGGACGAGCTCTTCCATCCTCTCGCCGGTGCAGACGATGATCCTGGAGCTAGGTACTCCTGTATCTGGTGATGCAGGTTTTGAGAGCCAGCGAACTGTCATGGCGGCTGTCACCCGAGCCGTAAGCACATAGTCCAGTTGCGCCAATATTACATACAAGCTTTACCTTTCGTCTGACAATCAGGGCTCAGAAATGGGGGGTCGCAGAGGATGCGGTCATACTTGCCCTTCATGTCCCCTTTCGAGCGCTGTTAGATACTCACGGTTGCTAATAGATTGACAAGTTGGTTGACCGACCGGGAAGTGCTAATGGATGTTCAAAGTCGTAGTGGATGAACTCTCGGAAAACGTCAAACCGGGTATCGAATTCAAGCAGGCAGATATTTGAGGTCTGATAGTTGTTTGAAGCCTGGCATCGTTCAGCTAGAGACAGACAACAGATGAGGATGGTGTAATTTATTTGACAATCAAATTCTTTAGCTGAATGAATACACTTGGCGCAGAGACCTACGCAGGTTTCGGAATCAGCATTGTTCTTCCGAGGCAGATTGATGGAGTTGCAAGACAGGTTTTGCAGGCTTAACGCTCGCGAAGCGTGTCTTGTGAGTCAAGGTCAATGCCAAACGAGAAGGATCAGAACCGACCTGTACTTACAATGCAAATGTTGGTGGTAGCGGCAGTGGACCCTCGGAGGAGCTGTTTGGCAAGGAAAGTCGCTGTCTCATCGCTATACTGGGTAAGTTAGACTACACAGGGGATCCCAAGTTATCTGCGACGTACCCAGAATTGACTTGCGTTCCAATCTTCTGAAAACATGTCCATGTTAAGTTGGGCTTGTGAGCTCTTTCGCTCAATATCGTCTTTCAGGTCTTGAAAGCGTTTTTCTTTGGAGAAGCTTTCCAAGTAGAACTCTTGCAGTGCCGCGAGAGTATCGCCGTGAAGCTCCCTAAATGGAGCTGCGATCAATACGTCGACTCAATTCAACATTGTAAGAGACATAAGCCTTGCAATGAAGGGAGGCAGGTTGGTACTATCGACGTCCGTAGTCAACTCGGAAGGGAATCTCACAAATGCTCGTCATCGCCTTTTGCAATGTCGCTCATGGTAAGGAAGCGCCAAGGCAATCTCCTAGTCCCGGTCTCTTCTTCTTCAACACAAGGCGTGGAACCGAGGAAATAAATGGCAGATAGGTAAGCACGAGTAAGATAGATTTAGCAGAGAGGCACGAGTGGCTACTTGAGATACTTCGACAGTAAGTAATTAGAATATACCTTAGGGTTACGGGTAAGCCTAGCGTGGCCGAGGCTCGCGTGCTATCCCTACGAGTAAGAAGTCGACCTTCCTTTTCAAATGAGCAACAGTCTACGAACAACCCCACAATGTCTTGTATTCTACAAAACATCAACGATCGAAAAGCTCACATTCCAGATCAGTTGTCGAGGCAGTGGTAGCGTAGTCTGCCTGAGCAGCCCCTGCGCGAGCCTCTGGAAATGGCACCTACTCTTCCTCAATTCAATCCTGCTCGGTTGCGCTCCTATGTCTTCCGCATCCCACTCTTCACGCGTATCATTTTACTTCTTATTCTATTGTTCTGGATCTTAGAGCTTCAGACTGCTTGGGACATTGCACAATGGGGAGCATTAGTGCCAATGCAAGTCAATTTCAGCACAAGTACGTCTACAAGTCTGGGCGCCTACCAAGGGTCTCACAAATGATGAAGAACTGAATCGACAAAGCGTCCAATCAATGACCAAGCTGACTTGATATCATTCCTTAGTGTACCGCCTGAATACATATCCTCTAATCCATTTAGGTTTCCTCCATGCCCTTCTCAATACCCTAGCGCTCGCTCCACTCCTAGAGAGATTTGAAGCGGATCATGGCACGCTCTTGACAGCTGCGATGTTTGTTGGACGTATGCACAGACCCGAACTTCCAAACGAGCTCTCGTCAGTTAACCAGTTATCGCTAGCATTATCTACTCTCCCTGCCGCCGCCTACCTTTTGGTTGAACGTGGGCTTCTGAGGGGAAATACAGCGGTCATGGGCGCAAGGTGCGAACAAAAAGGCTATCCCGAGGGTTGAAGAGACTGTCGAAAGTGCTACTAACACGATCCACAGTGTCTGGGTTTTCGTACTTCTCGGCGCAGAGGGTATCAAAGCTTTCAGGGCAAATCCGTACTTTGCGTGCGCCCAATCATATCCTTCTCTACGCTTGCTTCGGCTGACATGTAAATGCAAGTATTGGCACAAGTCGGATACCAACATGGAGCACTCCACTCCTGGCACTTATCTTCGTCACCGCACTCGTACCTAATACATCCTTCCTTGGCCATATCTGCAGCCTCGGTATCGGCTATATCTGTCAGTCATCATTTTCTGCAATGCCCTTTTCTGTCGACCGCATCGCTCACCCCAACTCACTAACAATTCCACGTGCACCAGATGGTCTAGGCTACCTCAAGATTCTTGCACCACCTGAAAAAATCCTTCGTTGGATCGAGGGCAAACTGAATTTGCTCGGTCGCCTCCCACATTATGTCTCTATGGATCAGAAAATATATGGGAGGTATGGCGTGCTGCCAACTTCGAATGCGCCTAGCATGGATGGCGCAGGCGAGGGCTCATACGTTGGGTCCACGGAAAGACTAGGACCATAGTATCTCACTCCGACCATCGACTGGCATTTTTGCAGTCAAAGAGCCTCGTCATTATTGACCTTGAGGGACCTGTTGTCCATTTCGCGTGAACGAAGTTTCGGTGTATGATTTGTCTGAATGTACTAACCCATGTTCTTCGAGTCGTCCTGCTATTCGTGTTGACTGAATCCATCGAAAATACCTGAGCCATCCGCGGTCGGCTTGTACACATACCATATTCTCAATCAGGTGTTGTATTTTGCAGCTTTGAAACTGAAATTCTCGAAGCGCTTGTGGTCTCTTCTGCCGCCTTGATTTGGATTATGAGGAATCCCACTTCAGCGACTCCAAGCGTATATGGTTTGCAGACATGTCTTTGCCAAATGCTCGGTTTCTGCATCTCGACAAGCTCATATGCCTGCTCTACCATCCCAAGAGAAAATGTCGAAGAAGGAAAGCTGCATCGACGTGTTCGCAGGGTCTCATTTCATATTCTCCCAAGACAATTGAGCATCCTCTTATGTTATACTTTGGCTTCTCTGCCGTCTTAGTACTAAGGCAATTGCTCAGACCAAAAGCCTCGTAATCTCACATCTTGTACAAACAGAAAGGCAAAGGATCGATTGAAACCGGTAGAATCCTCAGTACAGTAATAACAGACTACGCTTCACCAACTCCGTTCTACTTGGTATGTTTCGATAGTTTCCCTTAGCTCATACCCCTGTATTCTTAATTCTTGAGAAACTAAAAGCGGGATTCTAGCACCCCCCTTAAAAATGTTAAAAATATTTATCTTCTAAATAACTTTATAACTATAGGTAATAATATTCTAAAACTTTTAGAATTTCTAATTAATATATTAAAGACTACGATATTTGAATTAGAGAATGATCTAATTATTACTTATTCGAAAATATAGAAAAACTACGGATTTTTTAGAATAACCGAGGTAACTTTGAGGTATAGGGCTGAGAAATACTTTTTTCTGCTAGAAAACTATATTTTTGTTTTTTATTTATATTCCTCTTATTAGAATCTTTTATAAATTTATGAATTTATTATTTAGTATAGTTTATAATAGCGTATCGAGTTTTAGGCTATAGCGAAGTATTATTGTAAAGTTATTTAGAAAATAAGGAATTCTGATATTTTCGATAGGGGTGCCTAGAATTGCGGGAACTTCTTTTTAATTTCTCAAGAATTAAGAATATAGGGGTAAGGCTGAACGCACGCGATATTAATTAACAGCATGCATTGCGCCCTATCATCTTGGAATCTTGTATTATCTAGTATCAGCGAAGGAGCTCTAACGGTGATGCTCCTCAATGGCGTTGATTTGTAAGTGCTTGAGACATATTCATAGCTCCCAAGTACGTTGTATTTGCTGACAGCCATAGAAGCCCCGACTATTTTGGCACTGCGTCGAGACCCGCGCCTCCTGAAGCTTCCCCCGTACCTCTCAGCTTTATGTGTCTCCGTAGGAGTAGTCTGGCTCTTCCTCCTTCCTCTCAACAACTACTCAAGACATACGTACATTTCTGAGAATGCTCTCCTGCCAGGCCAGGTCCACACGTATTTTGGGGGCAGTGAACAGAATGTCTTCAACGCGTACAAGTACGAGATCCAAGCTCTGGTCGGCAAGGAGCAGCAATTGTACGTGTGCTGGAGCTCTGCTAGGTCACAACCTTCTAATACGCGACTGTGATAAGGGTCTATGCAAAACTGAGTGACATTTTCAAATCCGCCGGTATGAGACCCGCAAGACAGCGATACGTATACCACGCTGCAGGTAATACGTACGGCGGTGAAAATGTCTATGCTATTCTTCACGCACCGCGGGGAGATGCTACGGAAGCCATTGTGCTTGTTGCTGCCTGGACGAACATGGATGGGGATCTGAACCTGAGTGGAGTGGCTCTCGTATTGGCATTGACAAGATACTTCAAGCGATGGTCTCTTTGGTCGAAAGACATCATTGTCCTGATCACTGGTGACAGTAGGGCTGGACCTCAAGCCTGGGTTGATGCGTATCACGATGAGCATACATCTCCCCTTGTTGCTCCTTTACCGTTGAAAAGTGGCGCATTGCAAGGCGTGGTGGTTGTCGATAATGCCCTCGATCATCGTTTCGAGTCTTTGCACATCGTTTACGACGGGATAAACGGGCAATTGCCAAACCTTGATCTTGTCAACACCGCAGTCTCCATTGCCAGCGGGCAGTTGGGTATTGGCGTTTCCCTCCAACGCATGTGGAAGCACGATGACAGCTATCCAGAGCGTTTGCAGACAATGCTACGAGGCATGGTAAGCCAAGGCTTGGGTCACTCTTCTGGGCCACACAGCAGTTTCATTCCTTATCATGTCGACGCCATCACTTTGCAGGCCGTTGGCGACGGCTGGCAAGACGAAATGGCAATGGGCAGATGCGTAGAGAGCATATTTCGAAGCCTAAACAATCTTCTTGAGCACTTCCACCAGAGCTTCTTCTTCTACTTGCTCATGCAGGCAGACCGCTTCGTTAGTATTGGGACTTATCTCCCAAGTGCCATGCTAGTGGCAGTCAATTTTACTATCATGGCAATCGCTTTGTGGATTCGCAGCGGACGACCGCCAGCGCCAAAGATGGCAAGTACTATGCCTGGGAAAGGGAAATTGGAAGTGGAGGTAGTTCAAAAAGATGGCATGACAGCCATCATTCCAAAGGAGAATCTGACAGTGCTTGAACGCCAACTATTCTCGCCCGTAGCCCTGGTAGTGTCGCTCCACTTCCTCGGCGTGATACCCCTTTATGTATTCATCAATTCGTCTCGCAATGTAAGTCTTGACTCGCCTTTCTAGTTCGCAGCACGAACTTATCTTCTCCACAGACTCTCCCTTCGTACTTCCTCCTCTTCACAGTCCTCAACTTTCTCCTACCGACTCTCCTGGCATATTCCATCCAACGTCATACGCCTCTAACGCCACAACATCATCTACTCCTCCAATCACTCTCGCTGCTTGTTCTAGGAATGTTTCTCGCCACACTTGCAACATTGAACTTCTCACTTTCACTGTTTGTTGGACTCCTATCGACGCCTCTAACATTCACTGGGAACCCCCTTTCATCCTCTGTTGACGCTCAGGATGTTTTCCCCACCAATACTCGTAAATACGTCTCAACCTTCGTGTTGCAACTTCTGTCGCCACCAGTAGTGGTATGGGCTGTGTGCTACACATGGGGTGTTGACCTAGGTGAGATGTTAGGAGAGGCGGCATTCGGCTGGAAGGTTAACGGGCTGTGGACCCAAGTTGTTGTCTGGTGTGTTTGGTGGCCCGCCTGGATGGCTGGAGGCGTGCTTGTCAGTCCATTAGTATAACTTACTTTCTACAACGAGGAACACTCGGGGAACAAGACGGGAACCCATTAGTAGCAACGTGCATGGCAGAAACTATAGACATTGATTGATTCCATGATTGCAAGAATGAGTCGCCAATCTGGGGCCAACTACTCGCCCCTTAAGCTCATATAGCTTCTTGGGAGCATGACGATCAGAGCGTCTGCCGGGTCTATTGGATTGTGGGTCGTAGCTTTGGGGCTTCGAGAAATGCTGGTGGTCCGTCTGACCGGCCTCCAACCTTTTAACTCAAGCAGCCTAAATGATTTCGGAGTCAGAATGTCTGCGTCAAGCCCTTGTGGAAGTAGTGAAGCGAGACGTGATAACGCTTCCACTCTCTAGACAGGTCTCGCAACCCAAAGGGCAGTACGAATCAGAAAGACATCGTTCATAAAGAAGAACTCACCCAAACGTCCTTTCCAACGCCTTCGATCCAATTCCCCAGTTGATTGACACTGCTATCCCATTCTCTCAACCGCACCCTCATCCCATCGATTTGGCCCGGATCTAACACCTTTGGCTGTACCCAGTTTATCCGTGCAATTTCCGCAACTTGATCGATACTACCCTTCAAAAGTCCCAAACTCAAGGCCTTCATGATTAGTATCTCGATCTCTGCCGGCGCCACATTCGTCTCCCTCGAAATCGTATGGAATGTCATGGCCCGATCGTGTGGAGGGCGGCGAAACACTGCTTCCGTTAATGCGGACAGAGAGATCTTCTGGTATAAGAACTCTTTATGTTGGTCAAGCTGCGGGGCTTTGGGTAAATTCGCTTCAAGGACACTGTACGCGGCCAGGTCGCCACGGTTGAAGGCATATAGAAGATCCCTAAGCCAGGAATGTGGAGTCGACGCAAGAGTTTCAAGAATGGGATGTAGCAAGAGTTCACCGAAATTGTAAATGGCGTCGGAGACTAGAGCTGCAATGCTAAGATCATATGCGCGAGATTGGGCGTCTGTCTGAGTTAGTGTGGAAAGGTCGATACACGCGAGGTAGAGGAGGGCATTTTTGTAATAGGCGCCGAAGTCTTCGTTGGCCTGTCATGGTCAGCAATTGATGCCTTTGCGAATTGAGTATGAGGCTTACTTGGTAGTAACTGGCATTGATGCGGTAGAACGTCGCATGAACCTCAGTCTCAACCGAGTCGAAAGTTTCAAGTATTGACTCTGCGGTATCGAGATCCTTACGTGCACCGCTTAGGTCATGCAGTCGTAACTTGACCTCCGCCGCGGCTACCAAGGCGTAGACGTAGGCATCTTGAGACGAGGGTTTGTTGACTTTCTTAGTGAGATCCCTAAGGAAGCTGAGACGCTCGTTGTCGTCTTTGCCACAGTCAGCCAGGTTATGTCAATTTCCCAGCCCGATGACAGTACGAACCATGACATTGCGAAGCTGCTAGCAGACCCAAGGACACGAACTTGAGCTGATTTATCTTCTCAGCGAAGCTCAAGATGAATTTGCGGAACAGGGGCAGTCTTTGCGAGGCGCTGGCGGGGATGTTGAAGTATTCGACAAGGACGTCGGTCAGCTGATGCCATAGCTTTCGGTCCCAGTAGTCCTCAATCATCAAGAAGCTCTGCTGTAAGTCCTCCGACGCGGCTTCTCGTTGTTCGGAAAGAAAGTTGGAGATAACCTCAGGATCCATGGCCTCTTTTGGTTTGATCTTGAAGCCCTGGCTCTTGATTTATCCAAAGATTTCGAAAGGATTTGTCTACAAAAAGCCATCAAGCTCACGCGGCCGCAAGAAGCGCGCTAGTGCGGAGTTTCTTCTCTCCGTCCGGCGTCGCAACAGCTTACCCATCTGCGCTCTTTCTCTCCAGCAGAAGATGATCTGATGGTCCGGCACCGAGTCATGCAGAATCGCTGGATCCAACAGGCGTCCAATGGTTTGGGTGCTGCGATCAAACTGCGGGGCCCACTCAATCCGGCCCTCGTGTTTAGGAGGACGTTGCAGGATGTATCTATTACAAGGACAGGAAAGCCAATCATTAGGATACAGGGTGGCAGGTAAGTTTCAACGCCCAATCTGCAATCTTAGCATGTTCTTAAGAACTCATAATCTGCTTTAGGTCCTCACTCGGAGGTATGCCCACGCAACGTCCGCTATGGCACTACGTTGATCAGTATCAGGGCATACCGCAACAGTCTTTGGGGCTACGGGTTTTCTGGGCCGCTACATCGTTCACAGGCTAGGTATGCAAATCGGGAGATTCGGTTCTGATGGCATTGGCTAACGAAGGAAAGCCTCACGAGGATGCACCGTTGTCATACCTTTTCGCGAAGAGATGGCAAAGCGTCATTTGAAGGTTACAGGCGATCTGGGCAGAGTCGTGTTCATGGTGAGCCTTTCGATGGCCTTTTCCTGTCCGTAGCAGCTCATACTCTATGCAGGAATACGACCTTCGAAACACGGCATCGCTCGAAGAAAGCGTTCGACATTCGGATGTCGTTTACAACCTTGTTGGACGTGACTACCCTACAAAGTATGGCCTATTGGAATAAGTATAGTGGCTCGTACTGATAGTCCCAAGGAACTTTGACCTTGAAGACGTGCATGTCGAAGGCGCAGAGCGGATAGCTGAAGCTGTTGCCAAGTACGATGTTGACCGCTTTATTCATGTCTCGTCGTACAATGCGAACAAGAATTCACCATCAGAATTTTTCCGTACAAAGGTACATGAAAGTGAGCTAAGTGGAATGAAAACTGCTAAGGAATTGAAAGGCTCTTGGAGAAGAAGTGGTTCGCAAGATCTTTCCGGAGACAACGATTGTCCGACCAGCTCCTGTCTTTGGTTTCGAGGACCGCTTGCTGCACAGACTTGCGGGCAAGACGAATCTGTTCACGGCAAACCACATGCAGGAAAGATTCTGGCCGGTACATGTGAGTGCATATTCTCAGCTGTTTGGAGTCTGTGGCAAAGCCTGACGCTCGGTCAGGCCATTGATGTGGGCACTGCTCTATCACTTATGCTAGAAGATGACAATACAGCATCCGAAACCTTTGAGCTCTTTGGCCCCACCAACTATTCCATGGCCGAAATAGCAGAGCTGGTCGATAAAGAAATCTACAAAAGACGTCGGCATATAAATCTTCCCAAAGCTCTACTGAAGCCAGCGGCGAAGTATCTGAACAGATTTCTATGGTGGAAGACCACATCCGCAGATGAGGTTGAAAGGGAGTACATTGATCAAGAGATCGATCCGAAGGCTAAGACCTTCAAGGACTTGGGGGTGGAGCCGGCTGAATTGAAGAATTACACGTTTCATTACTTGGTGAGTTCCCCGGAGATACCCTAGAAGTGGAAAAGGGATTAAATTGACATGGCTGCGAAATTTCAGCAAGGGTATAGGAGTTCGGCTTTCTATGATCTACCACCAGCTACAGAGCGAGAAAAGAGAGAAGAGAAGAAGTTCCTACATGTCATTGATGATCAATGACCTGTTGGCGCGTTCAATTATCGCCTTCCTTTTTCGTGTAGATATAGAAAGCGCACCTCAATGGTTGTCGGAAAAGAAGGAAAAGGGAATGCAGAGGCTTAAAAATAAGATGATGAAGAAGAAGAAGGAGGAGGAGGAGGAAAAGCAGAAGCTTCTTCTACTGAGCGCATGGAGTTGTTGGGCAGCTATGTGGCAGTGTGTATTGTCACGACAGATGATACCGAATCAACTTTACTGTGGTACTTCATAGCCCTACGAGGCTAGAAGTAGGTACCTTAGGGTCACCGTGAGTAAGCACGCACTTTACCTCAAGGGACATGGTGTATAGGTTAGCGAGGATCTTAAAAGGTGCGCCTTTCCCTTTACAGCACAGTGCAGAGTGTCCCATAGCAACCGGCAGGCTTGCAGAAGTAAACACCTGCCACCTGCCACCTTTTTTTTTTTTGGAAGCCCGCCACGCCGCTTTGCATAAAGTATCAGTATCCTAGTCGATGAGTATCAAGGAGAAATCTACAACTCTACCATTCTACCATTCTACCATTCCACCATTCTACCATTCTACAATTCTACAACTCTACAACTCTACTCGGATGATTGCAACATATCTTCCACCCTTCCCCTTTCAACGACGCCTGACTTACCCATAATGCTGCTACTACTACTACTATTACAACCACTATTCGCACATTAAATTAGTCAGACACAACACACTCTCTCTCTTGAGCAATCTCCCCAAATCCATGTACAATTATTTCTGCCAACCATACTCTGCTCAGCGCAAAACAACCAGAATCTAGCTCGCCCACATTCCTCAATCCATCTGCCACAAACATTCCACCTACAATTTAAAGCTATTTCCCGAGTTTGAGCGGACATATACATTGTCCTTTTCGAAGGACAGGTGCGCTGAGAGGGTAGCTGCCGTAACTGCCACGGCTGTTCACTGAGGCTGACGGTGAAGCCAAACGACCGTCAAGATGGCAAACATGAGATTTGTCATGAGCTTTCGGCGTATGTCTTGCTAACAAAGACTCGGCACCAAAGATGTCCGTAGCTGACACTGGACTTCAGGCGTCCTGCCATTCCTCGGCTATCACCATGTTCTCATGATCCTGATTGCCATAGCCATCATCCTTCTCTGTGAGTCTCCCCAAAAATCTACTCCGCCGGTGCTCCTAACTGACTTCAATCCAGCACTTCTGCTGGCAGGCTGCTCCTCCTCTTCGCCCTTGATTCCCAGCATATTCCTAATATCCCTCTATTACAAGTCCTACCCGCCCAGCTTCGATCCCTCACAAGTTGACCCCGGTGTTACAACGGCAATTGCCAACATTGTTGGACAAGCACAACTCGAAGTTCGCGTTGGCTACTTTGGCATATGCATCAATCCGGACGGTGGAGCATTTTTGTGCAGCAACAATGCATCGAGTTTGGCCACGCAGGTGTCGGTGGACCAGGATCCTCTGAACCTGATATGGGTGGCAAATACTTTCAAGGATAGTATCGTGTTTCCATATTTGATGTGAGTTTCCTTCCTGCCTGTTCTTTCGGTGAAAGGGTTGCTGACGTACCCTTTTCAGAATCGTCGCTATTGTCCTTGCGTTCGTCTGCTTCCTTCTCCTTGCCACGTTTCCTGGTTGGCACGAAGAGCACGACGATAACGGCTCCGACCGAGAAGTTAAACCTTTCCCCTCACGCCCAGTCTCTCAAGTCGCCCTCGCGCTCATCTTCGTCGCCTCCGTTTTCGTACTCGTATCCGTCCTGTGGCAACACACGGCGTCCGTGGGAGCAAGTACGATCGCTCAAGACTTAGGTAATGGGAGCGTAAAGAGTGGAGTGGGGACTGCCGCCATGATCCTGGGATGGTTTGGATTTGCACTACTGATCATTGTCACGATTGGACTGTTGGTCATGATTTTGAGTATTAGGATCTTGGATCAGTTGACGGATGATTGATTGATTGCGCGATCGAGAAGTGTGGTTGGAAAAATGAACGCAGGACAAGGACATTGGAAACAACAGACAATCGGGTTCGACCCATTTCAGTGAGCATTATGTGCGGTGAACGCGAAGAAGACAGACGACTCACATATACCCTTCCTCATCTTTATACCGACTGTACAGCGCGTTTAGGCCATCTTCTCGGCCGATCTGTGTTGCATTTCCCGGGATTTGGAGCGAGCAGATACCAACATCAGAAAGCGATGTGCTTTTTCAGACTTCATCCCAGAAACCCAGCCATGGGTTGTGGCTGTAGAGACGGGAGAAGCATCATTATACATAATGCATAACATGGAGTATATACAAACGCGTATGGAGTATCAACAAAGAACATGACAAGCACGACCATGACGCCTGGGCAGTCCCCATGAGACAGTCTACCTATGGCCTCTTAAGGCTCTCATTCTAATGTTCCTCCCGTCCACTGGCTTCAATGTTGGTTTAGCCCGTACCCTGAATCCTATGGAGAAGACATCGTACAAGTTTTACTTGCCATAAGGTAAACCTCCGCCGCCCAGTGCAGGAAATGCCGTATTGTAGCTGTCCCCACCCTGGACATAATCATCGTAATTAGGCTCTCCTCTCTGTGCGTTATAGCGACCACCACCAGAGCCCATGTCGTCGAGAGATCTGTAGGCTCCTCTTTGCCCACCTCCCCTTCCTCTGTTGTTACCACCTCCGCCTCGACCAGGACCGCTTCCTCTCCCACCTCTATTATGATTACTGCCACCGCCTCGCCCACCACCGCCGCCGCGACCTCGATTCTGATTGCCGCCTCTATGTCCATTCCCGCCGTTGGGTCTCCGGTTCTCGTCAATACTGTGGCCGTTCCTACTGGGTTGCTGGGGTCCAGGCTGCGGACTATACCGCCTCTTGAGGTTCCGCCGGTCGAACAGACTGTCATACTCACTTTCGCCTTCCGTCTCAGGCTCGACTCGAAGCTGCACTTTCTCGCCGACGGTGGTCTGGAACACGTATTGCTTATCTGCACTGACTGGCTGCCAATTTTGAATCCGATTAGCGTCCCCAGGCCGAGCGGTCTTGTGGTGAGCCAAAAGGACTAAGGGAACATTATTATCCGTGTGGTACACCGATATAGGTGGAACAGGAGAGACACGCGCAGCCCAAATCTTAGATTCATGAGAAGCAAAGCCAGTCACTTGCCAAGTTTGCTTGTAACCAATACCTCCAACTTTATTGAGAAGAGCTGATTGGGCAGGACCAAACGTGATGAGAATGTTATTCGCAAGGAATTTGACATCGGTCTCGGGTATGTTGGGATGTAGCTTGACGAGAGTAAGGAGCTTGGCGGTGTCCATGGGTGCTATCAGATAGCCGGTATAGAAGACTGTGCGCTTGATCTCGAGATTCCGGCCGGCTTTGTTATGAGTGTTGTGGTCGTTGATCATACGCTGGACTTCGGAGGTCTCGACGACTGGGTCAAGAGTTCTCACTTGATCTGCGACTTGGATCACCTCAGCTGTTATAGGTTTCCGAGAGATTTGCCCCGCAGGGGATAGAAGATTCGCGTTGAAAATCTCAAAAAAGTCACGAAAACCCCTGGTACTGAAAAGGTATTAGTATTGCATACGAGGTCCATCAGAAAATGGCATACTGTTTTGGTCTATCTTCGTATATCCGTATCTCGTCCGCGTTTCTGTACGTGTGTACTAAGTCTTCGAGGACAGCCTGTTTGTACATCATCGTTGAGCGAAATCGCTCATTGTTCGGACCAGCCTGTGGTTTCAAGCAAATCATGTCGAAAGGAAGGCTCTTGCTGGCAACAATGCGTTTGATCAGGTCACCGAAATTTTGCTCCCCGCGTCCCGTCAACAGGACAGTCAGCGCGCCATTCTGTTTAATACTGAGTCCCACGAGGTCGACCTTATCTTCGTCAACCGTGACCATCTAAGATCATCTTCATAGCGTACAATTTGTTCATTCCACCAGCCCTCCCATGCCCTTGGCTCTTCCTTTTCAATCCCTTCGCCCGTGGCCTCGAGGATACGCTTGTCATGCCACCAACCCCCGTTGACGAAGCATTCTTGGGTCTGTAAGAAGCCTACGGTTTGTCCATTCCAGAGCTTCTGGTTCGGTAACGGACTCATGAATACTGAAACAGGTAAGCACCGTTCTGGAGGTAACTTGGCGGAGCGGTAGAAGCTCTTACAGGTATTATCAAAGTCGTAGACATGTAGAGCTTTCACCTGGTCGATAGCTGTTTTTGACTTAGTACTTACTTACAGAGCGGGAGAAGGAGATGAAGCCTACGTGGCAGCTCTCCGCTATGGCACGACCATCTTTTCAGGCCAGTGAGAGTATGGGAAACCACCTTGCGCTGATTCATTGACCCATTGGTGAGGGGCGTGATCATTTTCTCAAGGCGAGGCCTTATCATGAAGCTCTAGGTCATACTTGGACCATAGGTCATTGATCATATCTGGGCAATATCACGAACGTACAGTACAGCACAGTCGAGAGAAAGAATCAAATAAGGCGCGATTCTGATTGACATCCTTGACTGCTTCAGAAGAAAAGCTCTTCCCGCTCTTGGTCTAGCGCGCCAAGCTGTGGCGCAAAACATTTGGTTCTTTTGAGCCTTGATTCTCAACTCTCAACTCTCCAATTCGGGTGTACTAATCCGGGAGCTGCGCATGGACGAGGAGAGGAAGAATAACAACACGATGCCTAAGGTGTTAGGCAAGGCTTTCGAAGGGATCAAAGCAACTACAGGAGGAGTAGGCAGTATCGACCTTTGCGTCATCTGTCTTGATACTGTCTCTGAGAGAGCTGTTGCCTCGCCGTGTCGCCATCACAGTTTCGACTTCCTGTGCCTTGTCAGCTGGCCTCAAGAGCGCTCTACCTGTCCTTTATGTTTGCGCACATCAGTTGATTCCTCTCGGCGAAAATAGCTAGGCTAACAGGAGCCAGGCAACACTGAAGTGCGCTTATTGGAATACCAGTGGAAGTCGCCAGAGGACTTCAAAGTATACACAGTAACATCGAACACAAGAGAGGAATCGACGAGCGTTGTTCCTTTGGGACCCTCTCGTCTCAATAACATCCATGACCAACGGCGGATCTCCAGCTGGAGGCTGCGGGGACATCAGAGTCAACCTCTGGTGAACCCAGATGCCGCTCTACTGCGTCGTAAGGAAATTTACAGCCTTCGGCTCTACTCATTTCATGTTGGCTCGAATCGGCTCTCAAGGTTTCAAAATCTAACACCTCAGCTGTTCGTCCAAGATCAAGAGCTAGTCTCCCGTGCAAAGAAATGGATACGAAGAGAGTTACAGGTATTTCAATTTCTGAGTTCCGAAACTGTTGGAGAGGAGCGGGTCGCTAAAAGAAAAAATAACGCGGAGTTCCTGCTCGAGTATATCGTCGCGATCTTGAAAACCGTCGATGTCAAAGGGTGTCAGGCGGAAGATATGTTGCAGGAATTTCTAGGGAGAGACAATACCCGTTTGTTTCTACATGAGCTCAAGGCTTGGCTCCGAAGTCTATACAAGACGTTGGATGACTGGGATCGCCACGTGCAATACAACACTCATTGCGCGATGCCTGGACAGGAATACAGGGTCGGCTCAGCCCAAACAAAGGCCCCGGTTCGCACTTCTCGACCCAGTGACCGCTATGCCCCATACCGCCGTCATTCCGCAAGACCTAGGAGGCAGTACCCTTCCGATCCCGGTTGAGCATGACCTATCCGCGGCTCAACCTCTGAGGAACGATTAGAGACCGTCATAGGACATTTTCCAATCAATGACAAATGGTACTGGGACTATCATATGTCAAGTCTTTGAGCATCGACGCAACCGCCGGGAGGTCTGGTGGAGCTTCTGGGACGTGGCATGTCGCGTGGGGCGTTCTCTCCGAACCCACGCCTGGAGAGTAATGTAGGTTGTTTGAGCGACCGATGAATTAAAGGGTAGCTTTAATAGGGTAGACGCCAGCTTTGCATCTGGGTCTCAATCACCTTTTCCGTCCGAATCTGCCACCCTTCTTCACCTTCGACTGCTTGTTTTTGATTTTGAGCGCTCTGAAGTTGGCATGCGCTGTTGCGCTAATTTTCTTCTTCACGCTTTTTGCTGATCCATTGTTCAGTTCGAACCCATTGTCGAGAGCATGCTTTCTACTGTTTTCAATCTCCGTTGCTCCTTGACCCCCTTCTATGTCTTCACATTCATCGCTGCCGCAGCCATAGTCTGTCGATCGACCAGCTATCGGTGTCTGTGTCTGTGTCTCAGCAAGACCATCTTCTCCATGTCCATTGGCTGGGCTGACTTTCCAAGCCGGTTCGGGCTTCCATTTTGCAGTACTTGGCTTCATGAGCACCCTTCTTGTCATCCGCTTTTGCCCTTTCTTCTTCCACACCTTCAATGGCTTGCCGTCCCTCCCTTTTCCATCGTCAGCATGTTCCAAGCCATCTTCATCGCTCTCAAGGCCACCGTCGGGCCCAAGAGGCATATCAGGCCTCTGGCTATCGTTGACAAAAATTTTGGGCTGACCCATGTGGTTTCTGAAAGCACTTTCGCCTTCCATCTCTCTCAGCATATCCAGCTCCTCGTCTAATCCTTCATCCTCCATCTCCCGCAATCCTCGCACAAGTGCGCTCAGACCCCGACCAGCAGTCTTGGGCAATTTTCGGATGGCTATTGGACTCCATGAGACTCCCTCTTCATCTCCTAATATGTTCTCCTTTCCCACGTCAGCACGTCGATTATCTCGTCTCAGAAAGGCCGGTGTGTCATCGAATCTCCGCTTCGATCCTGCACTCCGCGGAGTTGGATTGACACAATCCGTCGTGCGGCGGGTAGGAGGTGTGAGGAGGTCATTGAGAAATTTGCTCTTGGCACCGCTCAGAGGAGACCTTTCGTGTGTTTCTCCTGTGTCCGCTCGATCTTTCGATCGGGTGCGCTTAGAGGGTGTTGCCAGCAGATTATATCCTACCGATTGAAGTGCTTTTCGTTTGGAAGGCGTCTGCGAGATTGAGTCTGCGGAAAGTTGATGGAAGAGCCCAAGGACTTGGCCATCCTTCTGTGGTGTAGGCCCAATCGATGTGCGGAGGGTCCTAGGAGACAAGTGCTGAGGAGATGGCGGTTCACGCGAAAGATCCGTTGCAGAGTGGACAGGGTGAGCGTGCTTCGAACGCTTGTATGGAGAGCGGGATGAGGAAACAGGGTATGAATTGGTAGTAGAGCGCCTTTTTGAGGGAGTGGCGTCATGAGTGGCAGGTTGCTTTGAAGGAGCTTTTCGCAATCCGTCGTACTGTTTGTACTTGTGTGCTTGATTGACTCAGTAGATGATGCTGAAAGGTAGCAAAGTGAGAGCTTCTAACCTATCTCGGGATGCTGCTTGATGTCTTCGCGTCCGGCTTTGCGGCCTTGGTGGGCCGCTGCGAAAGATTGCTCCCACTCCTTCAGCTCCAAGCGGAGTCTTTTTGCCAATGTATGACTCTCTGTAGCAATTGCATCATTCCAGCTATCCATGATGATGGTATGAGGTCTCAAACCAATAAATAAAATAGAGCGAATTGGTCCTGACTGGTGGGTTGGTGGAATAGGATCACACACGGAGTGAAACGCGTCCTCCACCAGACAGCCTTTCCGCGGGTAATCTTCGGATAAGCTGAAAGGGTTAGCTGCTGGTAAGGTACCTATCTTAGATACATGTACGTCCGTGACGTCTGAGGAATTGAGGCAAAAAGATGTTGTTGTTCTTGGAATGACGAGACTCAGGTATAGTATGGACAAACTCTCCACTGATGGCAGGCTGAGTCGATTCCATAGGTACTTTACTCTCTGTCCGGCCCCGCCAGTGAATCCTGCACGTCTGATGTCGTAAAACAAGCTAATCCATCAAGCCCAACCATCTCAGTGGTATCTGGACCAGCTTCCTCTCATATGTCCATCAGCCTTTCCGTAAACTCAACTGCCCTTCTCCTCTTTGGTATTGAGCCGTCGACTCAGGCTAGTCGCATATCATGACAACAGTGTTCAACCACGTAGAATTGTTTGGCGGTGCCATCACAGCCAACATACCCGTCAACTTTACCGATGTCAGGTATGAAATGTCTGGTCAGCTCACTGCTTGGAGAAGATTCATAGTCGCCACTACCATTTCTTGCTTGATTCTTTGCCCAGACTCGTTCGTACCGGTTCGAAAAGCCAGCCAGGCTACTCCGCGGTCCATGCTTCGCAGTACGAGGACCAACTTTGATACCTGGGGTAATTGCTTCATATCCTGCATCAGCTGACCCTCCTTCCTCCCACAGTAAGATTCGCCAAGTTCCAGACAATCAAGAAGTCTACCTCGACAAGAATGGCTTCACATCCCTGACTTTCGATATCACCGAGCGAGTCTCTCATTTGTCAACCGACAAAGAGGCCTTAGAGTACCACCTCGCCGACATCGTCGCAGAAACGGACACTCAGAATACATTGTCTATTGTTGAAAATCTAGAGCTGCCGCACTTCCCGTAAGCTTTCGTCTTCTTACATTTTCTTACATGCATGGGATCATGAATCATTCTGGGTACATACATATATCATACTTGATGAAGCTCCTGTCAATTTCTTTCTCAAACCTTTCCTGACACCCTGGCTCCTCCACAGGTCTACCACACCCATTCTTGCTCTCACAGCAGTTACCAAACCTCCTGCTTCGACTGTAGCCGCAAAGGCTCCCGCCCCTGCTCATACCGACATCCACATCACTCTAATCCGGCTGGTGGAGCAGAGCACGGATATAGTCATAACGTTGAACACACCTTATATCGTAGGTGAGGCGGATGGCCGAACTTTAAACTCAACAGCAGCCGGAATAACACAACAGGAGATTGAACAGGAAGCACGGAACATGCACCACCAGATTGTGACGAGCTTCATGATCAAAGACTGGGGCCTGTTCAGCGGCGAGTAGGTTAGGAGCAGAAAACTGAGAATAACTCTGATATGCGATAAAGTAATTGCCACCGTGCTTCAAGATACAATGTTCAGCAAAACGAAGGGTAGGCGACGGTGGTGCCTAGAGAGTGCGGATATGCACGATGCGAGTGTAATGCCCGCAATGCAATATCCCCAGACAGGTATGGCAAAGTCAGGATCCTAGATCTAAAAAATTCAACTTTCTAACCACAGGTTCCAGATATTCGGGCTCATTCGGTTCAGTCTTCTTCGAGTCGCAATTTTCGTCAACGCCATTCGCCCACTCTACCTCTTTCCTCTTATGCTCCTTGAAATCTCTCCTTAAGATGGACATGATTTTCCCGAAACCAGCCCCCGGGTTTTCGAGCCGTACCCGCTGGTTTTCTCGTTTGACGAAATCCTGATATTCACTTCGTTTACCTTCCCCTACCCCCTTCCTAGGCGTTGGCTGCACCTGTAACAATTTCCCTTTGCAGTTGCCGCATGAATGTTTCGACGGATCGATTGACTTGCTATGCCTCTTATACTCTGATCCACATGTAGGCGACATGCAAGTCCAGATGTACTTGTAGGTAATGGTATAGGTATGTTTTGTTGTGACGTTGATGGCGCGGTGGGAGAAAGCATTAGTGCACTTGCGTGCCCTAAAATTGAAAAGGGCGTCTCAGTAATAAGGTCCTGATGGGGTAGCGAGAGGAGCAGAGAGAAGATTTACCATTCTTTGAAGTCTTTGCCATGGGGGTTATCCTTGATGCCGCTGATCATGAAGTTGGCCAGGTGGCAGTATTCATGTGCTATCACGTTGGTAAGACGAGCTTGAGGTCATGTCAGCTTATTTCTAGTATAATGTGATTAGGACTGAGTTGACCCTCATTGTCAATAACTTTCTCGGCGAGCTCGATGGATGCGTGATGACGATAACTAGTGTCCGATACAGATCCACCAGCATTCTTTGAGCGAATGGCCTCCCGCCTCCAATTCGCTCTGCCCGCTGTGGACGAGAGCTTCTTACTCCAGATAATTCGGATACCTCCAGTTGAATCTGCCATCGAAGCGACCTGCCCATTAGTAATTGTACGATCAACTTCGGCTAGAAACGTGACGGCGAGCTCGTGTTTTGTTTCATCAAACAGTTTACGCTGCTTGAAAAGTTTCTTGTCTTTTTTTGCCGGGCTTTTGGAGACACTCTTGTGGGGAAATTCAGAAGGTGACAATTCATCTTCATCCACATAATGAGGTCGAAATCTACGTGGAGAGTCGACGATTTTCCTAGGCGAGTACTGCTCGTTCCAATCGTTGATAACATCTTGGCTCCAGAAGGCATCTATACTCGGCCGGTGGGGTGAAGGAGGGATTCGATACCGCTTGGAAGGTGAATTCAATTTTGACGTCGATGGACTCGAGGGAGGAGTGAGAGAGTGGTATTTGTCCTCGGATTCGTATGGCGACGTCAATCCGGGAAGGGAGCTTCGCGGTACTTAGCTGTTGCGATGGTTAATACAGAAATAGAACCTACAATACGAGACGGTCATTTAGGTTGGAATGTGCTCCAAGCAGCTTGAACGGTTCATTGCTTGATAGAGACTCCAGGCACGTTGTATTTCTATTCTTCTCTTCAGGCAAGGTCATATCAGCCGTTCCAGAGGACTGTCGTGTGTTTGATTGGGGCTGTTGTTCATGAAGGTTTGCTGTTAGACTCTTTGAGGGTCGATTCTTCTGTTTCTGTTGTTGTCTGTTCTTCTCCTTCGCCGTGTTCTCCTTTGGCAACCTTGATGCCAGTGACTCTTCATCACTAGCAGAGTCAGGCACGATGAAACCAGAAAGGTCCGTGTAAGAACAGTCATCATGATGCGTCAGTTTGACTGTGTTGGCCGAAACCTTAGCGAGCCTGCTATAGTCCGCAGAACCGTTGGCCAATCTCCTTGGACGGGCATGAGTTGCTACGCTGTCGAATGCGTCTATGTTGTGATCTTCGTGCTGCTTTGAGTTGTTGACTGATACGTCGGACACAGGGAGGAGCAGGGAGTTGACGTGGGCTTGCGTAAGATCCCCCAGAGGCCGTTGCCTCCTGGACTGCGGCTTAACTGAGTAGACTTCGGTGAGGATTCTTTGACCGGTTGCAGACTTTTCTGTTAATAGACTCTCCGTTGGCAGATTCTGTGTCTCCTTTTCTTGAAATTCTATGTCTCCGTTCTCCTGCCGCGGAGTCTTGGGCTGAGTTCTGATAATGGCCTCTGTTCGAAGTCCTAAGATGCTAGAAAGCTCCGGGAGCTCATCGTCACTGTCTAAATGATTATTGAGTCTTGCCATAGTATACACTTGCCCAAACTCAGTTATAGATTCAAATGTGGGTTTAAAATCATCTGAATGGGAATAGGAACTTTTTGTTTACTTTCCGTTTCCAAGGGCGACGCTTCGGCAAGATGCCTATTTCGTTTACTACTAAACGATCTAAATTTCACTATTTACCATTTACACGCGAACAGGCGGATATGCATCGGAGCCTGCGAGCCATGAGTACGACCGTAAAATACACAATGATCTACATTTTAAATCGTCAACATGGACGCCATGATTGTCAAAGAATTCGAATTCTTAAGTCCATCCTCATCTAAGCATTTGAAAGTCCAAGGCCCTACTCTGAGGCGGCTAAAGCACGTTCCCCCCCCCCCCCACAAATACCTCCATACCTGATAGATTACAACAAGACCATTCCAGCACCAACAAGCATTGCACTTGTAACGTAGGCAGCAAGCTTGAGAATCCCAAAGTCGAAGGCAGGCACACTAAGGATGACTGCGGCGGCTTTGCTCGTAGAAGCACTGCCAGAGTTGGAGCCACTGCCACCGCTACTACCACCAGTAGGCGTACTTGTGATCGAACCAGTCCCTCCTGACCCCGCCTGGCTTACCACCGCCTTACAACTGGAAGCAAGCTTGGGCGTAACCTTCTGCGCAGTTCCGGAGAAATCGCAAGGGCTTGTGTTTTGGGTATTGGTGGCGGTTTGGTTCAGATAGTATTGGTTAAAAGCATAAGAGAGTCTCTCGCTGTCGCTGCAACCCGAGAAAGCGCCGTACACGCCGGTAGAGCCATTGGCGAGGATACCACCGCAGTTGTTGCCCTGCGCCGGATCACAGATGTAGTTGAACTGAGTTGTTATGCTGTCGGGACTGAGACCAGATTTGGCAACGCAAGTAAGGTTCTGTACCATGCATTGGCAAATGGCGTCGTTCGGACTTGGGGGTAAATTGGTGGCAGCTTCCCAAGTACTGGTTGTAGGACAAGCTTGGGGGGAATTGGACGGAGTGTAAGAGGCTGAGTTGATTCCAGTTGGTGACACTTTGGCCATTGCGGTGGAGAGGTTATCGTAGTCCGACAACGTCGTGGCTTTGTTGTCGCTGCCGATGGTTACGAGCCCTGCTCGGATTAGCATTTCTGACGAACGTACGAAACACAGAGCTTACCATAATCATTTGCTTCTTGGAAGTACATGTAGACGATCCCGCCAGACCAAACCTTAGACATGTTGGAGCCGAAAAGAGCGCCCACCTCATCAAACGGTCGTGGCTCAACCTTGTTGCAACCATATTCGGCAAAAAACGCAGGGACATTGTAGGATGAAAATTCTTGAGTCCGAGCGTCATATGAAGAATCGCTGTAGGATGACTTCCCGCACCAGGAGTAGATGTTGTAACCCCAGAAGTCAATGCTTTCCGCTGGAGTACCACAGTTGAAGTAATCCGCAAGCTCTACTCGGGTATCATCGTCGTCCGACGCATATCCAACGCCCATGGCTCGGTATTTCTGATTGACAATGTACGCTTTCATGTCTCGGACAGCGGCTTTGACGAAAGCACTTGCAGCAGTGTTGTTGGGAGCGTTGGACACTTCATTGCCGGCAAAGAAGCCAATGGTGTTTGTGTAGTTGGCAAGAGCATCGACAACTTTGGTGTAGCGTGAATAGATCCGTTCGTTCCACTCAGGCGTATCTCGATTGATAGATACGGCGGGCTCGCTAAGGTCGGATATGACATAGATGCCAGCATTCGAAAGCATCTGCATACATTCCGAATGGTCCTTGGTGGGATCAATAGCATAGACACGAATGGTATTCGTTCTGAGCCCTTGCAGCAGGGGAACATCGCGGGCACAGTTTGTAGCATTTGCTAACGGATCTGTGTATCCAGTGCCACCAGTGGTCGTCGTAGTGGACCCATTGCCAGAAAAGTCCTCTAATGCAGATTCAGAGCCGATCTATCTCGACGGTGGTTTAGGGAAGCTTACGTTGGTAGGCTACTCCTCGGATGAAACTGGGGGGAAAATGGTGAGCAAGCTCCTCTTCGATTGCCAGGAAGCTACCCACAATTCAGTGCCATTCGTCTTGTAGAAGAATTTGGAGCCCTGAGCAGTTGAAAAGGATGTCAGCTACAACAAGGAAGAGGGGGGCCAGTCGAAAGAAAGGTACCTTGATCACAATCGGGTCAAGTTGAGCGACAGCTGAGGCCGCGAACCAGGTAGTGGCAGCGATGCCGGTGGAAATCAGTCCCAGACCCTTCATGAGTGCTACTGACGGGGTGTAGGGATGAGGGAGGCGATGTGGATGATGATTGAGTGATATAATTGATGTATATGCGAGAGTGGAGCGTGTCCTACTGCTTTGCGCCCGAAAAGGATAAAGCAGCGGCCAAGAATGAAGTGGGAAGGTGCAGATGAACGAGAGACTCGCCCCTCCCCGATGCCTTAATGCAGTTGCCGCTCAAGAAGGAAGGAGTCAAATGAGAGTGGGCAGTTGAAAAGTTGGAGTATGGAAGTTGTAAAGACAAGTTGAGAAATGATAACAATAAAAATAATAATAATAATACTAGTGATGGTGAGGAAAGATTACTGAGGAAGAGTAGACTTGGCAGCAATCATTCGGGGGGTTCTGGTAGGGTACTCGTACTTTCTAAGGGTAAGGGGGTTAGGGGGGAAGGTCTCAGGGACAATTAGTGTCAGACTTTCGAAACAGTGACCCAATGCCACTGCCGCAGTACTTTTAGTTGTTGGCCTCTAACCCATTGAGTTATTGCACACGGCACGTAATAGAATAATATACTTGGTACGAAGTAAGTAGTAGGAGTAATAATTCGTCCTTCTCAAACAACTTCCAATCAGTATATTGATTATTTTATATTATTTGCCGCCCCCCCCTTTCATCGAAAGCCACGCAAGCCTTTTTGATACCCAAAATAGATTCAAGTCACGTGCATGAACGAACAACCGTTGGCCGAACGATGCCAAGCCAAACAAACTGCTGCTACGGTTACCCGCTACTGTACGGAGTACATCTAAAGGGTAAGGCAGGGCGGACGTGGCCTTGCAGGCCAGTACCAAATATCCTTCTCTTTATCAAAGACGAGGCAGCTAAAGCGAACGCGTAATACCCTAAGTAAGGTACTGTACTTCGTAAACAATCTGTTATCTCTACCTTATCCACATAAATCAAGCGGATTGAGCCTGTCAGCAGTATCGAACACCCCCCCAATCGCCAGTGTAACTGTACAATACGTGTATTTTGTAATGCTGCGGCTGTACTCCGTAAATAAATTTCCAGTCCAGTGGGTTGCCCCTTAAGGTATCCGAAGTACTTAAGTACAGGATCTTCACTCCTTGCCACCAACAACTTATTTTTATCCCACTGCTCTACCCCTTTTAAACCCCGTTCAACGCTTTCTTCATTATCCAATCTCCTTATCAAACATAAAAGGTATACCGTTTATAGAATTTACTGATGGAGATAAGAGAACATCTTTATGGCTCAAACCGTGCATTCTGGGACTGGTGATGCGTGACGTACTGTCGCCATTCAGTGAAAGGATCAAGGCCTCGCAAACCCTAAAATCCTTGGATGCCGTCGAGGTCGGTCCTTGGACCGTCCCTTATTTAGATGTACGATACCTGTTGCCCTGATGTTGCGCCGAAACCAACATGACAATAGAACTCAGCATGTAGAAGGACTTTAGGTGTGGTATTTCGTGCAGAAACCGACTGTCTCTGGTACGAGTACGTACATGCTGCCCTGACCCGGAACCAGCCGTACACTGTACAGTTTGATGTATTGAATACTGTATGGTATTCCGCTCAACAGATTACATCCGTCACAAACCGTCAGCCAATCAGATTGGCTGATGTGCAGCGTAATAATCCACCTGAGCTTAGCGGAAAATCCTGGTGGGTAACGCTGTGCGTTTGTTTCTCCCTTTTTTTTCCACCAAGCCCCCTTCTGCTCCTTTCCAACCTTCACGCTGTCTCTCTTTACCTCTACACCTCAATCGATCTGTCCGTCCTTGTTGCCGGCGATATCTCTCGCTCGCTCACCGGTACAAAGGCCGGCGCTGCTGTTGACCGGACCTGTTGGAAGGCACAGCGCAAGATTGGGTAGCGCGGAGCAACTGCGCAGTCAAACAACCTGCCTGGTCCCTCCTCTCCACTTTCGTTATCAACACCACGCCAGCCCATCATCCATCCTCAATCATTTGAGCACTCGACCAAACAATTTGCCATTGTCGCCATAATAAGCAAGAATAATTGTGGGCTGGATCAGACTTTTCGCTCACTTCTACCCCCAGTTTCAGGTTGGCAAAACAAAACTACACGCGACAGCTTGAACGTTCTGTTCGACCAACCCATCATCAGTCTACTGCTCTATAATAATCTCATTTTAGTCTTCTCTTCAATGGGCAACTTTTGAGGTAAGAATATTCGCGTCCCACATCCCTGGTTGCGTCCACGTCGCTTGTTACTCCAGTTCCTGCTCTTTGTCTTCACTGTCATCCGTTCTGCAATTGGTCGTCATTTAATGGTACGCAGGCACAATCTCAACGTTTTTCATCATCCTCCATCATGTCGGGCCATCCTCAAGACCGCTATGACAATGGTTATGGCCATGAACACCAAGCCACAGACTCATATTACCAGGACGAGCATAATCAAGGCTATTACGACCATCAGGAATATCCTCAGCATGGCGAGCAGCCGCAAGACTATGGACACCACCATCAAGGGCATGGAAATGGTGGTTACTATGACGAGTCGTAGGTTTGGACTGCACGCATTGCATACATTGTGCTCACGAGTGATGCTTCAGTGGATATTACAATGCTGATTCTACCAACCAATACCATCAAGACGGCGGCTACTATGAGGGCCATCAGCAAGGCTACCAAGATGAGTATTACAATGATCAATACTACGACCAAGGGACGCCGGCTGCAGGGCAGCAACCCCATTATGGTCAGGGCGGCTATGGGTTCGTGCTCCTTCTATGTCGTTTCGTATTTGTGCTTACGATCTGCAGAGCCAAGCCAAAGCGCCGTGGTCATGATTCAGAAGAAGACTCGGAAACCTTCAGCGACTTCACCATGAGGTCTGATATGGCTCGAGCTGCGGAAATGGACTACTATGGCCGTGGTGATGAGCGTTACAATAGCTACAACGAGGGTCCAGGTGGGGGGCGTGGGTATCGACCGCCTTCATCACAGATCTCGTACGGAGGTAATCGCTCGTCGGGGGCGTCAACTCCTATTTACGGCATGGACTATGGCAATGCGCTACCTGCCGGGCAAAGATCTCGCGAGCCATACCCTGCTTGGACCTCGGACGCTCAGATCCCCGTCTCAAAAGAAGAAGTTGAAGACATATTTATGGATTTGACTGCCAAGTTCGGTTTTCAACGTGACAGCATGAGGAATATGTACGATCATTTCATGACACTACTGGACTCTCGTGCCTCCCGTATGACGCCAAACCAAGCCCTACTGTCCCTCCACGCCGACTACATTGGTGGGGACAATGCCAATTACAGGCGCTGGTACTTTGCAGCACATCTAGATTTAGACGATGCCGTTGGATTCGCAAACATGAAACTTGGCAAGGCGAATCGAAGGACCCGCAAAGCACGGAAAGCGGCGAAAAAAGCAGCGGCAAAGGATCCCGAGAATGAAGACCAGACGCTCGAGAGCCTCGAGGGCGATAACAGTCTGGAGGCTGCAGAGTATCGATGGAAGACACGCATGAACCGTATGTCACAGCACGATCGCGTCCGGCAAGTGGCTTTATATCTGCTTTGCTGGGGTGAAGCCAATCAGGTCCGCTTTATGCCCGAATGTCTGTGCTTTATCTACAAATGTGCCCTCGACTACCTTGCGACACCAGAGTGCCAAAATCGAGTGGAACCTATTGAGGAATTTACTTACCTCAATACTGTGATTACCCCATTGTACCAGTATTGCCGAGATCAAGGGTACGAGATTCTGGATGGAAAGTATGTCCGACGGGAGAAAGACCACAGCAGCGTCATCGGTTACGATGACATTAATCAGCTTTTCTGGTATCCTGAAGGCATAGAGAGGATCGTTATGGAAGACAAGACCAGGCTCGTGGATTTTCCAGCCGGGGAGCGCTATCTCAAGCTCAGCCAAGTGACGTGGAAGAAAGTGTTTTTCAAGACTTACAAGGAAACACGATCATGGTTCCATTTGCTTGTCAATTTCAACCGCGTCTGGGTCATTCATTTGACCGCTTTCTGGTTCTACACATCCCACAACTCGCCAACATTCTACACCAAGCACTACCAGCAGCAACTGAACAACCCGCCGAAGCCTGCAGCAAATTGGTCTGCTCCTGCACTTGGAGGTACTCTTGCCTCTTTCATCATGATCCTCGCTACCGTCGCCGAATGGATGTACGTTCCGCGACGATGGGCTGGCGCGCAGCACCTGACAAAACGATTGTTTTTCCTCATCGTCATCTTCGTCATTAACATCGCTCCTAGCGTATACATCTTCGGCATCAGTGACTCGACCAAGATTGCCCACATCCTCGGTGTCATCCAATTCTTCGTCGCCCTCGCAACGTTCGTCTTCTTCGCCTTCATGCCGCTTGGTGGCTTGTTCGGGAGTTATATGAAGAAAAATTCGCGACAGTACGTGGCAAGTCAGACTTTCACGGCAAGCTTCCCTCGTCTGAAGGGCAATGACATGTGGATGTCCTATGGTCTCTGGGTCATGGTGTTCACAGCCAAACTCGTTGAATCTTACTACTTCCTGACGTTGTCATTCCGTGACCCCATTCGCATTCTGTCCGAAATGAAGATCAGCAAATGCGCGGGCGATAAAATTATTGGTGACGTTTTGTGTAAACAGCAGCCAAGGATCACACTCGGCCTCATGTTCATTACTGACATCTGTCTGTTCTTCCTCGACACATATCTTTGGTACATCATTTTCAATTGCGTCTTCTCCGTGTCTCGGTCTTTCTACCTCGGCGTTTCCATCTGGACTCCCTGGAGAAATATTTTCTCTCGCTTGCCAAAGCGTGTCTATTCTAAGATCCTTGCGACGACCGACATGGAGATCAAATACAAGCCCAAGGTACTGATATCTCAAATATGGAATGCCATCGTCATCTCTATGTACCGAGAGCACCTCCTAGCCATCGATCATGTCCAGAAATTGCTTTACCACCAAGTGCCTTCGGAACAGGAAGGCAAGAGAACCTTACGTGCACCGACGTTCTTTGTGTCTCAAGAGGATCATTCGTTCAAGACCGAGTTCTTCCCAACGCAGAGCGAGGCGGAGCGACGCATTTCATTCTTTGCTCAATCGCTATCCACGCCCATCCCAGAGCCGTTACCGGTTGACAACATGCCAACCTTCACCGTGCTAATTCCCCATTACGGGGAGAAGATACTTCTCTCTCTGCGGGAAATCATCCGCGAAGACGAGCCCTACTCAAGAGTGACTCTACTGGAATACCTCAAGCAGCTGCATCCCCATGAATGGGACTGTTTTGTTAAAGACACCAAGATCCTGGCCGATGAGACCTCTCAATTCAATGGAGACTATGAAAAATCTGAGAAGGATACCGCGAAGAGCAAGATTGATGATCTACCATTCTACTGCATCGGGTTCAAATCCGCTGCTCCAGAGTATACCCTGCGTACGCGAATCTGGGCCTCATTGCGCTCTCAAACGCTCTACCGCACAATCTCCGGTTTCATGAACTATAGCCGTGCTATCAAACTACTTTACCGCGTTGAAAACCCCGAGGTGGTACAAATGTTTGGAGGTAATTCAGAGAAGCTGGAGCGCGAACTGGAGCGCATGGCTCGCCGAAAATTTAAGATTGTGGTCTCTATGCAGCGATATGCCAAGTTCAATAAGGAAGAGCGTGAGAACACCGAGTTCCTCCTAAGAGCCTACCCTGACCTGCAAATTGCCTATCTTGACGAGGAACCCCCCGTCAATGAAGGTGAAGAGCCGCGTCTCTACTCGGCTTTAATCGACGGCCACTCTGAGCTCATGGACAATGGCATGCGTCGTCCCAAGTTCCGGATCCAGCTATCTGGCAATCCCATTCTGGGAGACGGCAAATCGGACAACCAAAATCATTCGCTGATATTCTACCGCGGAGAATACATCCAGTTGATCGACGCTAATCAGGACAACTATCTCGAAGAATGCCTGAAGATTCGCAGCGTACTTGCTGAATTCGAAGAGATGACCACTGACAACGTCTCGCCATACTCGCCCGGTGTGCCAGCCAGCGATACTACCCCTGTCGCTATCCTCGGTGCCCGCGAATACATCTTTTCCGAGAACATTGGCATTTTGGGGGATGTCGCTGCTGGAAAGGAACAAACCTTCGGTACTCTCTTCTCACGCACCCTGGCCCAGATTGGTGGAAAATTGCATTACGGGCATCCCGATTTTCTCAACGGTATCTTTATGAGCACTCGTGGCGGTGTCTCCAAGGCTCAAAAAGGCCTTCACCTGAATGAAGACATCTACGCTGGCATGAATGCTCTGCTTCGAGGTGGACGCATCAAGCACTGTGAATATTATCAATGTGGCAAGGGTCGTGATCTCGGCTTCGGATCTATCCTGAACTTCACGACAAAGATCGGTACTGGTATGGGCGAACAAATGCTCTCCAGGGAGTACTACTACCTTGGCACTCAACTTCCTCTCGACCGCTTCCTTTCGTTCTACTACGCCCATCCTGGTTTCCATATCAACAACCTGTTCATCATCTCGTCGCTTCAAATGTTCATGCTCTGTTTGATCAACATTGGAGCTCTGCGCCATGAAACCATCATTTGCAGGTACGACAGGAACAAACCCATCACCGATCCTTTGAAGCCGACAGGTTGCGCCAACCTTGTTCCGATTCTCGATTGGGTGTACCGCTGCGTTGTCTCCATCTTCATCGTGTTTTTCCTCTCGTTCATACCACTCATTGTACAGGAGCTTACGGAACGAGGTTTTTGGCGTGCAGCTACTCGGCTGTCCAAACACTTCTCATCGTTTTCGCCTCTGTTCGAAGTGTTTGTGTGCCAGATCTACGCCAGCTCCCTTAGCCAGGACCTTTCCTACGGTGGTGCGCGCTACATAGGTACTGGCCGTGGATTCGCAACCGCTCGCATTCCGTTCGGCGTCCTATACTCGAGATTCGCTGGGCCCTCAATCTACTTAGGCTCGCGACTCTTGATGATGTTGCTATTTGCCACTTTGACCATTTGGGGACTCGAGCTGACATACTTTTGGGTGTCCTTACTCGCCTTCTGTGTCTGTCCCTTCCTATTCAACCCTCACCAATTTTCGTGGAACGACTTCTTCATTGACTATCGTGACTTCTTGCGATGGCTATCTCGCGGCAATTCAAGGTCTCACGCCTCCTCATGGATTGCTTTTTGCCGCCTATCGCGAACTCGTCTTACTGGTTACAAGCGCAAAGCACTCGGAGAACCATCTTCGAAGCTCTCTGGCGATGCACCACGAGCTCATTTCACCAACATATTCTTCAGTGAAATCATCAGTCCATTGCTACTCGTGGGCGCAACGCTGATTCCTTATCTTTTCATCAATGCACAAACCGGCGTTTCACGACCCACAGCCACAAACTCCCTAATTCGGGTCGCCGCTGTTGCCTTTGCGCCAATCGCAATCAACGCTGGAGTCTTGGCAGGCTTGTTTGGAATGGCTTGTTGCATGGGACCCCTCCTCAGCATGTGTTGCAAAAAGTTTGGATCAGTCCTCGCTGCCATTGCTCATGGTGTAGCTGTCATCATGCTCCTCGCATTCTTCGAAGTCATGTTCTTCCTTGAGGGATTTGTATTCGCGAAGGCGCTGCTCGGCATGATTGCAGTCGTTGCGCTCCAGAGATTTATCCTGAAGTTAATCATTGCCCTTGCCCTCACCCGCGAGTTCAAATCCGATTCTTCCAACATTGCTTGGTGGACCGGGAAATGGTACAATATGGGATGGCACTCGCTCTCCCAGCCCGGACGAGAATATCTCTGCAAGATTACTGAACTCGGCCTGTTTGCAGCTGACTTCATCCTTGGGCACCTACTCCTCTTCATAATGCTTCCGGTCATTGTTCTGCCGTACATCGACAAACTCCACTCCGTCATGCTCTTCTGGCTTCGACCAAGGTGGGTTCTTCCAAAACTCGGATTGGGAGCTGCGGAATATACTAACACTTCTCTAGTCGTCAAATCCGACCTCCGATCTACTCGCTAAAGCAATCGAAGCTACGGAAGCGTAGAGTCATCCGCTTTGCCATGCTCTACTTCTTCATGTTCATCATATTCATGGCTCTGATCGTCGGACCAATTGTCGCTGGGAAGTACCTCGGCAAATTGGATATCCCCCTAAACCTCCTTCAACCCACTGGTCTCAACAACAATGACACAAGTAACCGTCAAACTGGGTCTGCCCTTGTTAAAGGCCTAGGGGGTGGTGCGGCGACTGCAAGCGCAGCAGCAACATCTTTGTCATCCTAGCCGTGACCGTGCCACCTGCATGAAAGCAATAAGATTGATGATTGTTACCAAAAATGTACAAATAATTCACGCGGCCTAAGGTTTGTCTCCGTATCCGGTAGACTAATGATAGCATATCAAGCGGACCGTTTGTCTCTCTCCCAACTGGGGGACTTGGGCGCCTGGGATGGACGATGTCACTCGTTTTGTGCTCTCGGCACATGATTGTACTCTTTCAGTAGTCATGCATTTCTACACGTTGCGCCAGTGGAAGATTAGCTTTATTAGTTGGTAATGGATGTGCTTTGCCTCGGATGGCTAGCATTACAATGCATTGAAGGGAGTTGAAATGGCGTGTTTTTGATCGATGAACCCGGTGAACGATTAGCACAATTAGAGCCAGCCTATGCTTCCTCATCTGACTACCTTATGTAACTCGACACGCAGTATGTCAGATGTGTACTCGCACTCTTGACCATTACCTACATGTATCTGGGTACGTGTGAATTGAACAACTGATAAGGTAGTCAAGGCATCGTTCGATACCAGTAGGAGTGAGCGCTAAGCTCAATTTCTTACCTTGCCTTAGGTACCGTATTATAGGTACGTTTTAAAAGTAAAGGTAAGGTACATGTCCATTCCCGTTCCCCTTATAAACATCGTCCACCATGGACGCGCAAGACGTACAAAGTTGGCTTAATGATATCTTGAGGGAAGTATCCATTCAGTTTCACAAAGTACCCGGTTCCGCGATATTCCTTCGATACGTCAAGTCAAGTTACCAGAATGACCCTGTGAGGTCTGCCGTCGAGCTCTTTCTTGTCCTGTTCGCTATCAGATACCTAGCTGCACCTGCCTACTCGACCCAGAAAAAATCATACGTCACACTGTCAGAAGAGGCTTGTAACCTTCCCTCCGGCATCAGCCAATTGCTGACACGGTCAAAGGAAGTCGACGAGCTCGTTGATGAATGGACGCCTGAGCCTCTTGTAGCACCTCAAACCTCCTTTGAAGAAGCAGAGAATGAGAAGAGGCCCGTGATTGTTGGGTAAGAGGCAATGTGGACGTCTAGGGGCTCCGCTTTACTTCCGCAGGACTGACAGATACCAAGACCCACAGGCCCGAAATCAAAATTGTCAAACGGCCGCACAGTGACGAACCTTGCTTCCTACAACTTCTACAATCTCGTCAGCAATGAAACCTTGAAAGAGAAAGCCATTCAAGTCCTTCGCACCTATGGGGTTGGTCCCTGCAGCCCTCCTGGGTTCTATGGCACACAAGATGTACATATCAAGACCGAAGCAGATATAGCAGCCCACTTGGGCACGCCCGCATGCATAGTTTACGCGCAGGCCTTTTCTACAATCTCAAGCGTCATATCAGCTTTTTCGAAACGAGGCGACATCATCGTTGCGGACAGAGCGGTCAATTATGCCATTCGGAAGGGTATTCAGATATCGCGGAGCACGATCCGGTGGTACGCACACAATGATATGCAGGATTTGCAGCGAGTGCTAGAAAAGGTTGTGATTGAGCAGGCAAAGAAGCCGTTGACACGGCGGTTCATTATTACGGAGGGACTCTTCGAGAATGTGGGAGATATGATTGACCTGCCCAGAATTGTACGTTGATTCTATATACATGCAGTGTTCCTGCTTATTCGGGCGACGTAGATCGAGCTTGGGCACCAGTATAAGTTCCGAATCATTCTGGACGAGACCTGGTCTTTTGGCGTCTTGGGCAGGACTGGTCGAGGCATTACCGAGCACCAAAACGTGGACGCAGCGGAGGTTGACATGATTGTTGGATCTTTGGCGGGACCCTTATGTGCTGGCGGTGGCTTCTGCGCGGGCTCAGACGCTATCGTGGAGCATCAGCGGATCTCAGCGTCGGCGTACACGTTCTCGGCTGCCCTCCCAGCAATGCTAGCGACGACGGCAAGCGAAGTCTTGTCAATGCTACAGACAAGCCCGGACATGTTGACCACAGTCAGGGAGAACATCAAGACCATGTGGGCGCAATTAGATCCGAGAAGTGATTGGGTACATTGTACAAGTTCTGCTTACAATCCAATCATGATTCTGACGTTAAAACCGGACTTGATTACCAGCAGAAAAATGGGGATGGCAGATCAAGAGCAGCTTTTGCAGGAGGTTGTTGATGAAGTAGGTCAAACACAAGGATTGGCCGACGAGCGAGGAGCAATACTGAACAGCTTCTTAGGCGTTGGCAAACGGTGTCCTGATAACGCGGCTCAAGAGTATGCCGCGAGCAATCAATGCCACGAGCAAGGACACGGGATGGGAGCTTCAGCCGGCACTGAAGGTTTGCGTCACCTCTGGGCTCTCCAAAAAGGAGATTGAGAGGGCTGGGATTATCATTAGACACGCAGTCACCAAGATTGTCCATAAACGGCGATGAAGAATGGAAACGATGGGAAGGACGAGGCAATTGGGGCCATCATCTGGTGGCTGGAGGGCGTCAGGTTTTCCTCTCGCATTGACATTGATGCGTAATCTATTGTTGTTACACTGTAATACCATGTGCGCTGAGATTCTATTTTCGCATGGCCTTTTGCAAAACATTTTGGTAAGAAGATGGAGTATTTTCTTGACCTATGGAGGCCAAGGTGGGTTGGTTCCCCTTTTGGCCCATTATCTAGAAGGGTTCCGCCATTCCTCTCTCTTCCTCTCTCCCTCTCTCGCTCAATCTCTCAACTCTTGGTTCTCAACTCCCTTTCTTCTACAGATCAATTACCATTGGAGAAGAGGCAGAGCTTATCAATTGATTCTGGAGGCTTTTCACGCGACCGACTAATGATGATGCATTAGAATCATGAGCGAAGAAGGCACATGTCGATTTAAATACTTCATTCTCAAGAGACAGAACTGCTGGCGCCAATCTGATTATGGGGAATTCTATTGGTCTATCATCAGTCAGGCGCAGAGATATTTTGTACGGTTTAGCCCGGGAATAAAAGGAAATCCATCATTCACAATCATTCTGCGAACAAGCGCCGAGAAGGGAGATGAAGAAGATGAAGGGGGCACCAGGCGGCACCAGGGAAGGGGGGGGCGGCGCCAATGGTGTCGCAAGAAACCGAAATCACTTCAACCAACATTTCTCTTCATCTTCATCGTCTTTCTTTCCATCATCTACTTATTTGCCGGTTTGTTTTTTCAACGTCTGATATTCCCTAATCCTCTCCATCTATTTAGTTCAATTCCCTCCTTATCATGCGTGCGAGCTGAGCGCAATACACACTTGCACATTCCTTTCATGACTTTCTACCTAGCATCCTCGACAATCGGTTAACATATTGGAACCCTTCGCCAATTCATAACTGCTTCCTACACTCAAATCTCTCTGGCCCAGCAACATAAGCAGGATATCGCGTTGACGCGCTTCCTTTGATTCTCTTGTTGGATTAACTTGACCAAAACATAACTCTCTTTGAGTCCTCGCAAAAGCTCATTTCCTTTCTTCTACAGAACAAAGACGTCAGCCGTCCTTGCTCAGATAGATCTTTGGACTATCTCAATGCGTCTCTACATCGCGAAACCCGACATACTTTGCATTCTCTCTTAAGATTCGAGCCGTCTTACAATTATTTCCCGAGCAGCATCATTCAAGCATCATGAGGGCTGGCCGTCTCACACTTGGTTGCGCGGCGTTGCTGCAGATAGCTACAGCGCAAGCTCATGGTATGCGATTGGAATTGGCCCACTTCCGCATCCGGGAGCAAAGTGTTGATTTACTTGATTAGGCCATCCGAAGCATCACCACCCAAAACGACAGGAAGTCTGTCCCAACGTCGTCACTGATGTTGTCACAAACATAGACTATGTCACCTATGATTCTGAAGACGTGATCGTGTACGTTAACGATGCAAATCAACCTGTGTCGACAACGACCGTAAGTGCGCATTCTGGAGCAACGTTCCCCCAATCTGTACCATTTTGGAGTCTCAAGCCCTGCCTCAGGAGCAAAATGTCCCTCGTGATCCCCAACTTGCTTCCAACTTGCTTCATGGCCCGATTCCCTGGCCTGAAGAATCGATACTAAATTCAAGATGTGCAGGTGTACAAGGGACTTGTGCCATACACTCAGACCGCACCCTCACCAACAACGCCTAGCTCTCCAGCGCCTCCCGTGGAGCCGTCGTCTACTCACCCGGTTCCTCCCCAAGAATCGCCTTCTTCGCCGCAGGTCACCCAAGAGTCATCGACTCCAGCTCCGCCCCCATCCTCTGTCCCTCAACCCACGCAAGCAATGGCCCCAGCGTCGTCACTTGAGCCAAGTGCCAACCCAAGTCCTGGAGTCTCTGGTTCCAGTGGTCCAGGCTTCAGCTCCGCTATAGCCTACACGCCATATAACGCCGACCAATCCTGCAAAAGCACTTCACAAGTGGCGGCTGACTTTCAAAAAATCAGCGGCTACGAGGTAGTACGGTTATACGGAACAGACTGCAATCAGATCAGCAATGTAATCGCTGCTACGCACAGCAGCGTCAAGCTTCTCCTCGGCATCTTTGATATCAATTCCATTCAGGGCGAGGTCCAGACTATTTCTTCGGTATTGCATATTTAGGAATAGTGTTGTCCCAGCATCTTCCAGCAAGAGATATATGTCCTGAGTCTTCTAGACTACTCGCAAGACCTTTCTCGTAGCTGAATCCGAGTAGTAATGGAGAAATGCTGACTCCCGGATTTTCCGACAGGCCGTCAACGGGGACTGGTCCCTCGTGAATAGCGTCAGGTGAGTGAGAAAGATCTTTTCCTCCGGAAACCTGTGTCATAACTCTGATCCCTTGCGTAAAGTAGCAGCAATGCTGACTTCGAGTTATGCGTAGTGTTGGCAACGAGTTGGTGAACACGGGTAAGGCATCGGCGTCGCAAGTCGTTGCCGCTATCGGTACTGCTAAAGCTGCTCTTAAAGCTCAAGGCTATAATGGACCGATAACTACAATTGACACTATGAGTGAGTATCCTTTTCGAGGCTTTCGTCCTCCTGTTAGACTGCGATTGGATTCGTCTGAAATGTTGCGGAAGACCGTTCTGCTCCTCTTACTGAATTAACAAACTATGTCTTGTTCGTCGAAACGCGGTACCAGAGACGAAGGACTGACTTATACCTTCAAGTGGCCATGAAAAATAACATTGAGCTTTGCACCGCTTCCGACTTCTGTGCAATCAACTGTCACGCATTCTTTGATGGCAACACGTTGCCCGAAGACGCCGGACAGTTTGTAAAAAGTTGGGTCAAGCAGATTTCAGAGGCTGCAGGAGGAAAGACTACGATTGTTACAGAATCAGGATGGCCTCACCAAGGAGATCCGAATAACAAAGCCATTCCGAGTCCAGAAAATCAAGCTGCGGCGATTGCCAGCTTAAAAGCGGCTTTCAGTGGCGGCTCAAATCTGGTTTTGTACAACTCTTACAATGATCTGTGGAAGTCGGATTCGGCAGATACTTTTGGGTCAGTCATGTTCTCTTGTAACTGCTTCGCATACTAACGTCCGACTAGAGCGGAGAAGTATTGGGGTATTATAGGGGATAGCTCGGGCTAGATCGCCGGGTACGAGGGCTTTTGGATTTTTGCACTTAACGTTCTTTCTATCCACGAGTGTACGTGGAAGAAGACTGTATCTGTGATGAGGGAGAGGTCTTTGCGGCGGCGGCGGCGTCCCGAAGCGGTTATCCTTGCGTTTAAACTCCTATGATATCCCATTTTGTCTTGCGAGATTTTGTGGCAATGTCTCCCTGGGCGAGAGGTTTTCGAAAGAAGTATATATGTCGGTGCAGGAGGCACATTATGACTGCTGTCTGCGGCCGATCGGAGCGGTTTCTTCATCGTTCACAGCCACATATTTGTGCCCAAGAGTGTGAGTCCCAGCTTCGGTTAGTCACCCCCTTTCGTCAGCATCCTTGATCTCTTTTCTGGACAAGCGCTCCTCATTCACAGAGTACAGCTTGTCCGAGTATCGGCGAAGATAAAAGTGCAGTGCCACTATAGTACTCCAAAGGTGAACGAACATACTACAAAGGCGTAGACGCATGGAGGGTATCATGATTTTCCGAATCTGTAAAGCCTTCGCCAGGATTCCCCTATCCTACCAGACGGTCTGGCTATCACCCTCTTTCGAGATGTCATAATCATCGCTTCATGAATGATGGGCCTCCGACCTTGTCACCTGCCCTTCCACTTGCGTCCACCCCCCTTTCGCCATAACCAAATTGCCTCGGTGGCCGTGACCCAAACACTCCTGTTTCCTCCCTCCTCGCCCTTTGCAGCAGCCGCCACCATCCCCTCAACTACCCTCCCCTGATCCATCAGCCCCCAAAGTCCCTCACACAAATCATCCCCTTCGCGCCCGAAATCGCCTCTGCCGAGCCTGTACAGTACCCGACCGAGAGTCTGGTACGCAATACACCGTTGAGCGGGGTAAGCACTGCGCGCGAGATGCGCAAGCTCAGGAATCGTATAGCCAGCGGAGGACGGAGCATCGGCGTGATGGTGGAGACCTTTCGTTTGAGCGATTTGAGCGGAGAGACGAGGCGGGAGGAGGTGACCGCGGAAGTCGAAGCGAAGAGAGGACGGCGTAAGAGATCCTCGGGCTGGAGAGTACACGGATTCTTGTTCTGCTTTAGGGTCGATGGGAGTCATCCAGGCCATAGTAGAGGGGTCGGATGGAAGGGAGGGGAAGTATTTCGAGTGGAGGGCGGAGAGAAAATTGGGATCTGAAGGATCGAGATCCGGCGGTTTGGGTGCTTGGGGGAAATGCATAGTTGGTGGTGGTGGTAGTGGAATATGGGAGGCAGGCTGTAGGTCTGGTGGTAGGTGCACTGGTGGAGCGTCTGGATCTGAGGACAACGGAGAGTTGGGTCTCGCTGATCTAGTTGTAACGACGGGTTCTTGGTCTGCTTCCGGCTCTTCAAATTGAACTTTCTTCGGGGGCGCCTTTGGGCGTAGATGTTCTTCGTCCTGATAATGGTCCACTTCAACCCTTGAATCGTCTTGTCTCTCTTCAATATTTGCCTTTTTCAGCAGTCTCTCGATAAGCGATGAGCTCAGCCCTCCCATGAGCTCTTTCCTGGCTTCTTCAATCTCTTCGTCTGACATTTGCGCGAGGCGCTGCTTATTCTCCTGGTCGATTGAAGGATCCTTTGATCCGCTGGACATACCTATTCGTTGCCCATCCGGTGCAGATCCATTCCGATCACGGCTCCCAAACTGCGAGAGGTGTGATGGTACGATGTTGGGGTCTGTATGCCTTTGTATGTGGCTGGATTCTTTGACCTGGTCTTCTCTCTTCTGCTTGAACCTTGAGGGACCAGTCCTGATCTTATGTGTTGGGAAACCAGTCTCGGAACTCTTGAATTTGGGGGTTGCTGGGGGTTTGGCATCTGACAGGGCCGTCCGCTCCTTGATGTCTCTTACAAGATCAAAATTTAAGCCAGGCACCTGCGCGGGTGCTGAGGGGTGAACGGAGTCAAGCTCATCGTCTGAGTGCAGATTGATATGGAAGCGTTGACCTCGCACTGCCATGGTACAAATGATGTCGCAGATTATACCTATGCGTACGAAGGGCTACCTAGATGATACAAGACCACTGCCAGTCTTCCCGCTCACCGTAGCGTAGTGTATTTCAGCGCTAATTCTCCTACATTTCACCGTATTCTACTTGATGCTCTAAGAATTATCTCAATATTGTACTGTTCCTGCCAAATTGACCGTTATTATTACTGAACACAGTTCCGCTTTCGGAGCAGTATTCTTGCAAGCAGACAGTCATGGTTGACTGTCACTTGCTGCCCTAACGTAAGACTTAACCCAAGGCTAGAGACATATACAGGCTCTGATCCTCATCGCTTTCTCCTTCCTATCCTCTACTGACTTTCTTTCTTATGTCTTTCAACCGCCGTCCCTTGGCTTTAAAAAGTAATATGCGGTAGCCCAGGGTTGCAAACTGCCGACTGCCGCCTCAAACATTAATATGTCTCACTCATACTTTCCTCTTTTTCTCCCTATGTTGTTGCTTGCTCGTCATTGAGATCACACGTACCAAGACACGTAAAGAAGAGATAAAGAGGGCTTGTAATAAGACGAATCAGGCAGAGTACAACATGATTCTATTCTTCAAAGGTTTGGACCTGTTTTCTCCAACATTCTCCTCTGCAGCTACAATACAGCTCTCCGAAAAGCAGTATCGCACTGCTGCATTAGACAGAAACTAGATTTCGCCAGCTGTCATTCCCTGTTCTGCACCGTTCAGCTGCAATACTCTATATCTCGGTCGTGAATTCAACACCAAGTATGGCCGTATCATGCCCTCTCAATGTTACCTTTTATGCATGTGATTTCGGAAAGAGATTCCTTGGCTGTTGCGCGAATGGCAGTCCTGCAGATACCTGTACCCATGGGTGCCTTCAAGAGAATCTCCTACCAGCAAGTTTCGCAGAAGAGTACTACGACGACATCACCAGGGCGGCATGTACGAGCGGTGAATGGTGGTCTTGTGCAAATACAGCACCGCCATTCTTAGGCTGTTGTTTGTCCTATCCTTGCCTCGGTGGCTGTCCGCCAAGTGACTTGAGAGCTGCGATCTTTTCCCAAAACCAAACGGATAATCCGCTGTATTCAGCAATTCCTAACAGTTTTGCTGCGCCTTCTTCCACGACATCATCTTCTACTTCGATGGCTGCATCGCCGACTCTAGTCCATACTGCTGCAGCCGCTCATTCTGCCACTACCAGCCCATTAACCCATGACAAGAATTCCACGGGTAAAATAGTGGGAGGGGTCATTGGCGGCATCATAGCTGTAGCAGGAATCCTGCTTGCAGTGCAACTGTTGTATCGCCGCTTAAGACCTCAATGGCATAAGGGGTCAGACTCAAATGGACCACTCGAGAAGGGAAGCATCAAAGGTACTCACTAACAGCCTTGTCATTGCGCCTGTTTCAGCAACTGACATCTCACAGTAATTGTACCTCAAAGCCCGAGGGTACCAGATACTTCTCGCCAACGGAACGGAGCCTCCCAGGATTTCTCGGCAACAATGTCCAATCCTCTTGAAGAGAGCAGATTGCCAACCCATTCCCCCCAATCAATGATATACACCCCTTGCATAGGAGATAGAACACCACTGAAGATCGGTTCTGCAACGAATGTCGTTCCTCAGGAATATCACGAAGAGGACAAGACGCTGCAAGAGCTCCCTCCAAACCACGCCCCTCTCCCCGAGATCGCAAGCTCGGATCCACCTCAGCCGCGCCATGAGCTTCCATCATCTGATCGCGCTATTCAAACACATGCCCGTCCGAAAGACTTGCAGCCGAGTAGACCTGGTTTCAGGCCATATTCTCCTTCCCGACTATCTGTGGTGTCTTCTTTTCATAGTTCGCCTCCATTGGCTCGTGCGGTATCCCCCGTCTCTGTCACCAACGACGACATCAGTGCAGACGTGAGATAGGACAATTTGCCACGGTTTCAGTGGTCGTCGACGGCTTCGAGGTAACGAACCTGCAAGATATGCGTCATTGGTAGAATTCAGAGTGGTGGGGCATTGTTAGTTGGAAAGGCATAGTGTACAGGGTATCACTGAGTGAGACTGGTTGTTCGAGAATCATAATGGTAAATTGTCTTTGTAGCCATGCAATATACCAAAATCAGAATCGTCTCTGAGGACGTGGAAACGTCTTTCCGGGTCATTGTTTCCGTTGTCTTGATTTGCGAGCCGAGTGGTAGCATTGATTAGATTGAGGTACAAGGGTGTATCGCTAGAGACGCGGGAATGGTCGACGTCGATCAGGCCCAAACGCCGCTGTACCGACTTAAACATGTCTTCGCGCAATATCAGGTCACATACTTAGCCGTGCCGCTACTTGCTCCACGAAGGTAATTGTCCCGATGCTCCTTAATAGATGGTAGTACGCTCGAGCCTCGGCTTCAACGTGCTTCTCAAGCTCGCGGTGAGCGGATCCAATAACAGCGCGACTGGTGATGTTGAGCTGCTTAGCCTCTCTTCCAGATCTTTAGTCTCGCATTGCTTTGCTGTAAGCTTTAGCGCGGCGCTCCTCATTCGGACGAAAATGTTCTTGCTTTGGGCTGGTCCAGTGTTAGGCTGTGGATCGATACCAGCGTTACACGCAATGCACGCTAGCGTGTCAGCAGCAAGCGAAGCTGTCCATGTCCAATGTGCTCATAGTCGACGATAACAGTATTTGAAGGGGAAGGCCTAATGAATCGATGAGATGTCCGCTCAGATGTCGGGGGCCGACGCTGTAGACCGTTCATATAATGAGCTTCTACGGAGACAATCGGCGAGTGGTGAGCCGGGCCCTGTCCGTGCGTAATATCCGCGTAAGTTCAGATGGCGGGAATCGAAGTTAAACGTTGTCCATGAGATGGCTTTACGGATTCGGTCGGCGGTTCTCCAAATCGGAGAATGTTCCATGTAGAGCATCTTCGGGACCTCAGACAACAGAATTACAGCGAGATTCGACCCGTATAACAACCTCCATGGACTTGGAGGGGCTCTCTTCGAAATTGGTAGCTGTCCATTGCGGACCACCAATATAGCGGTGAGCCGTCTCATTCGAGGACTGGTATGAAGTGCAACAGCTGCGGCCATGTGCGGGGGATCATGTCATCAAGTACCACATGCGTCGTGTAGGGGTTCAAGAATGCCTCCATCTATTCTTTCGGGACACCATGGTCGATAGGGATCATGTAAGAAACTATACGCTGGAAACCTCTGAATGCTGGAAAGCGGCTGTGATGATGCGTTGGCGCAAGCACTACTTCAAGATTTGTTGACCAGAAGGAATCGCCTATTGAGTACCGCATGAGGTGAGAAGAGTTATCCCAGTATCGAATAAAGCTATTCGAAAGAATTACCCATTTGATAAGAGTACACGAATCCCGAGTATCTCCTATGCTTATCTGCACTGGTGAATACTCTTTGTTGGCGTCGAAAAGGATATGCGGCTGGCGCCAAAAAATCATGTCATCAGGTGTCTCGATTCATAATGATGAGAATGTAGATATAATGGACGAACTTACCCCTTGATTTCCTGTATCTTTACAAGGCTACTTTATATTGAAATATTAGGAGTAGGTTAAGGGGAGTAAGTAGTACATGGGGGTAATCATATCCATAAGTATCTTAAGAGGAAAATAAACTTCTTCGGCAAGGCTAGCCGCTTTACGCGACGCCACACTACCACAATCCTCATACTCTAATCCCTGTTCTGCATACATATTGGCGGGAAGGGCAGCACTTCACCACCATCAAGTCAAGCAATATCAATCGAATAATCCATCACCAGAATCCTCGACAGCATCTATCTCGTCAATTGTTTTGATACTGAGAGGATGGGAAGAAGTGGTTGTTTGTAGGAGGAAGGATAGAGGCTCCGCTTATGATGATGATCTGCAGGAAATGGCAAGACGGCGGGACTAAGCTTTGGCGAAGAGGTTCGATCCATATAATTGGTTGGAAAGGGAGTCTGCAAGAAGGGGACCCCCTTGGGTTGGCTCCCTGGGCGGTGGGGGGGAGGAGTTGTCTGTTACGAGGTGACATCTTCTGGTGAGGTGTATGAAAAAGGTGGAGCTTTGCCCTTCTGGTCCTCGGGGCAAATTGTCAACGCATTTTACTTCTTCCATCTCTTTCCCTCCTAGGCTGCCGGCAGAGACAGGCAGCCTGACCCCAATTCGACGCCGGGCAAGTAAATTGATTAGCTCGACGGTGAATTGCCAAAAACCCCAGAAGCCCCAGAAATCCAGATGATGTGTTCGCCCAGTCTGTCGATGCTTTTAAATCGTCTGTGCTGTGTCAAAGCTAGTAGTGCTTGCCTCCTTCCGCCCAAAGAATTTGAACCACGCCCATTATCCCTCCAATTTTCTCTCCCCTTCTTTCTTTCTTTCTTACTCTTCTCTTTTCCTCTTTTTATTCCTTCATCCGCAGCCCATCCGTCTTCCTCTTCTTCAAATTTAACACCCCTTGGAGGTGTATGCTCGGCTAATCTATCCAGAGCTTCGGTAGACAGAGTTCAAGATTGCATTCAAGCCCTTGACCCATCGCCCACTCCCCATTCAACCCTACTTGAGGCCTGTTGTCGCACATTTTGAGGCTATTGCGACGTTCAGTCCACAACGTGTCATCCTCCATACCGGCCCAACCATTAGCAGAGCGTCCTCGAATAAATTAGGCTTCAACCTTTCATATCACTTTTTTCTTTGTTTAATATCTTTTACATTCTTCTTCCGTCAGGACATTCCGTGGTGGTGGTATTGGTTGGTGGTGGTGGTGGTAGTGGTGGAGCAAGATGTCAGCAGCAAGAGAAGTTCATGCGAATCGCGGGGAGAGCACCTCGCCTGGTCTTTCATCTCCGCCCTCGCCCAACTCGCCAACACGGCAAACGGCAACAACAGCAGCAACAGGGCAATCACCAACCAATGCTGCCTCATTACTGCGAGATAATAATCCAACTGAAGAAAATGATGGAGGAGTAAAATCGGCAAAATCGATCGGCGCTAAAACTGCAACTGCCCCTCTGCGGAAACCTCGCAAAAAGAAAGAAGACCCTGAGAGCAAACCGAGCAACCGCATCAACAACACCAACACCAACAACAATGGAAATATATCCACCGCCACTGATGGTCAAGATCAAAAACCAAAGAAGACCCGTGCTGCCAGAGGTACTTCAGAACAATTCAGACGGAGGCAACAGAAGCAACTGCAACAACAGCAGGCCGTCAGACAAGCTGAGGCGCTTCAGGTTTCCCGTCAACTCAAATCATCTGATTCCTTATCCCCCAGATCCCCGCTCCCGCCAACAAATCTTGGTGTTCCTCCTATCATCCACCCCCCGCACCAAAACGGAAATAGTGAAGTTATTCCCAAAAATCCCATTCAATCCCACCAAAACATCCTGCCCACCGCACGACCTGCTAGTGGCCAAAATTACGACCCCATCAGGTCTTCTACCGTAGCACCTCATCCAAGCTCTTCCTTGGTAACAACACCAACGCCCCAGAAGCCTCAAAATAATCCAAGCGCAAATTCCTCTCCGTCGATACATAGTATGATCGAGCAAACAAGTACACCGCCTGTATATTCATATCCTCAGCCACCCAAACGCGAAGACGATATTAAAGCAAACTCCTCGCCGGAGCCAAAGCGACCGCGCTTATCTCCACCTTTGCCTGTCACCACCCAGCAGCCTGCCAGACCTTCACCAAGAGACCTTGCGCCTGCAGTACCCGGTACGTCTAACTCGAACGCAGTCATCGTTATGGACATCGATACAGATAAGCCCAGCGCACCTCTCAACAAGACCACCAATAACATCAAGAAGCCAAGCCCGAATGCAAGTACCGCTGTCTCATCTTCATCCCATTCACCCAAACCTCCCCGTCCCAAAGAAACTCAAGTTGCCATCTCCTCAGGCAGTGGTCTTTTATCTGGTTCAATCTTTGGTGGTGGCATTGACAATACCGGACCCGAGAAGACTGCGCCTACAGTCGTTCTCAATGTTCCTCTCACCGGCGACAATCAATATGTCAATTTTACTCGCTTGGCTGAGGAACGATACGGCTTCAACGCACTGCATCCTCGCCTGGCAGCGCAGCGCGAACGACTTGCTCGAGTTGCCGCGGCGGGCGCCGCCCTCGAGAATGCCAACAAGAGCGGTGCTAACTCTGGCTCGGGCGATGAGATGTCTGTGGATCTCTCCGATGGGGAAGCTGACAATAGCAACGTCGAGATGGGAGGAGTGAATGATGGCGAGAAGATCCCAAAGTCTGGGGAGGAGACGGGTGAAGCTGGTGTGGTGAAGAAGCCGAGGAAGAGGACGATGAAGGAAGACATGTACGACAAGGAAGATGACTTCATCGACGACACCGAAATGATTTGGGAAGAGCAAGCCGCTGCTAGTAAAGATGGATTTTTCGTGTACAGTGGTCCTTTGGTCCCTCCGGGCCAAGAGCCTCAGGTTGAGAGGTGCCTCCGACGCTTTTCCCATCCTTGGACCATGTACTGACGTTGTGCAGAGCCGACGGCCCATCAAAACGTAGCCGTGCTCCTGCAAGAGGGCGAGGCGGAGCAGCAGCGACGAGAGGCGCTTCCAGAGCAGCTGCGAACCCCAAGGACGGAACAAAAGCGGCAGCGAGAAAGCCCCGCGTGACCAAAGCGGCCAAAGAGCAAATGGAGAGGGAGAAGGCCCAGAGAGAGAACAGCCTAGCTGTGCTCGCGTCGAAGCCTGCGCTTACACCTGCTTCCGCTTGAATGAATCCACACTGCACCAGGTCTTTGTCGATATGGATGTCCGCTATCGATGGCGGAGTTGCAGTCGAGCTTTAACGTACTATACGGCTGTTGAAGCACAACTTTCAACTGCATGCATGGTCCGGTCGACTCAGGACTTGTGTGGTCTTGGCCTGATGGCCAACCCCAGCATTTATCGACTTGCTCATCACTTTGCTTCAGGAAATCGATCTACCGTACGACTTACAATGACTACCTTTCCTTTTTCAAGCCCCGAGTAGCTAGATACTTTAATTGGGATGGCTTTGTCAACATAGGCGGAGAAATGTACGATAGGAGCTTGAGGTGGGTTATCCTATATTTACTCCCATGGCCTTTGGACCGGTCATTTGGTCGACGGCAGGCTTCATGGCTTACGAAGTGCGCTATGCTTCCCTTTGGTCTTTCTAAACTCGCCTTTCTCTACACGAGCGAGCATAGCATGCATGTAATGATAGGTGACAGGTGACGCTTAACATGGATAGCTGGACCGGACAATAGAATATTGCGCTCTCAAAAACTATTACGCAAGCACTTGGGACCAGGTGTAATTCTCTGAATTCTTGGCTCCAAATTGTGCCGTTGCGGCTTTCCTTTGATTGTAATCACTCTCGCTCCATACACCACACCCTTTTTGAATTTTGAGTATCCTGTATCTACACCGCTTCCTTTGCACCCAAAGTAGCTTGAGATGGGAGACAGTTCTGGTTAACCTGCACCAAGCCCTTCCTCCCCATCAAGCCTCCGCGTCACCGAGCGCCCAAAACCACGCACCACTTCAACCCCCTCCACCCCAGCACCACAAGTAAAGCCCTCCCCACCGCACCCATCGCCCTCAACTTCCCCGCTGCGCTCACCTCGGCAGACGCCGTGCCCCCAGAAGACCCGCTCCCGCTGCCCCCATAGAACCCAGCTGGCGGGTTGCCCTCGCTCGGCTGCGTCCCCGCGTTCGCCGGCGGGCAGCCGGGCGCGGGCGTGTAACCGGGCGGAGGCGCGTAGGGTAAGAATTCCGTGGGCGGCGTCGGACATGTGTCTGCTATCAGGGCGTCGGGGAGGATGGATGTTGGGAGATGCGCTAGTGCTAGGGGTTCAGTTGTTGTTGTTGTTGTTGTTGCTTGGTTTGTGTTGGCTGTTGTTGGGATTGAGGTTGCGAGGAGAGGGAGCGTGAGGGTGAGGGTGATGGCGAAGAGGATCGGTGTGTTGCAATGGAGGGAGAGCATCGTGGGCCGGCGATGACGGCTGCTTGGACGGTGTACTTGGAATGAGGTGGGAGGAAGAATGTGAGGATCCTGAGAGAAAGTGGAGAGTTGATCCGTTGAGGCGGTGTGGGCTTGTGAGAAGCCAGCCCAATGAGGATATCATAGCCACCTGCCCGAAGCGAAGCACGGCGCATATGCATGCTATTGAGATTAACACATGGGGTGGCAACGCTGTTTCTGCACGTTCCTGAATACATTATAGTATGTGCCGTGCCTTTTTTGAGGCTATTGGTGCAGGTCTTCTGGAACAGGAACTCGAATGCCAAGCCTTTTGGGCGCTGATGCCCAATCACCAGAAATGATCAGAAAGTGAAGCGCACAATTCAACCGACAACACATCAGCTAAAAAATTATAAAATTTGCGGTTCAAGTAGCCAACACAACGAATAGGACGTCGAAATGATGTGTTGTCCAAGAAAGATTATCATCACGTAAATCTTTCATACACTCGCCACCACAAGGCCATGTTGGCAGCGACGATTAGATCGAGCATCTGCAGACCTTCCTTCTCGATTATCAGTTTCCCCAATTTTGCTTGCTTTCCTCCGAAACCACCACCCGCATGCTCTTGTCCAAGCGACAAGTCTAGACGCTCTTCAAGCTCGACCTTGGGCGCAAAGTAGCCGGTTCCATGCATATCCTTGACTCCAGAGGAAGAGGATGACTGTCGCCCATGTTGATGGAGGAACAAAGAGGAGCGCTTGGCCTCTCTTGGCGCTCCATGGACAAGTCCTTTCGAGCCCATACATCCGAGTGTGTTTGAGCTTGGCAGGTTGAAGCGTAACTCACTCACTTGAGCTGAATGCATCCCTGATCCCGATCTTTGACTCGAAGACCTATACGAGTGCTTGCATTTGAAGGATCGGCCTGCCACGCCCGTCGTAAATTTACAGACACCCCAAGGGCTTCTTAAAATGTAAGCCTTCCTAGATCCCGACGTTAGCTCAGGCACACCATTTGTGAGTGAGCGATGTGATTCTGTAGAATCTGAGCTCTGGTGGCTGTGTCTCGGAAGGTCAAAGCTTGGTCGTATTCCCTGATAGATGAACGTGGAGTCATTGGATTCGGGACTGTGTCTTTGGTTCTGCCCCATTGCATGTCCAGGTACCTGCAGATGGCGTTGGAAACAAAGTTGCTCTTCTGCAGCTGTGATGGGGGTCTCATTCTCACACGGATCGTCTGGGTTCTCATTGATAGTAACTGCATGTTTGGCGAAAGGATTGATGGGATCAATGAACCTCAAGTACCCCTGCGTCATAATGTGTATAGATATCTCATGGCTGGATTCGCCATGTCCGCCGACTGCAGTCTTTGCGCCCTTACTCGATATTTTGCCTACGTTCCATTGCTCGTTATTATACCGCCTGATCAACGACAATGAACTGTCCTTTATTTCCTGGGCATTTGACCCGTCCTTCATCTGCCTGTTCGAGTCATGTGAAGCAGAATGTGCAACTGGTTTGCGGTGTAAAAATCTCGAGTGACCACCGTTCGCAACAGGTGCATCTTTCAAGCTGGCTCCGAGGGGGCGAGGAGGCGCTATTGGGACGCTGTGTCTGCCTCCAGAAAGTGGCCGAGGAGGTAACTTGGGAGGTGCCCCCGCAGGCTGCTCTGACCACCTCCTTAGGTCAATATTTTGCTTCTCCGGGACATTTTGGAGAGGTGAATGGTCAAGAGAAAGGAACCGCTGGTTCATGGGACGCGGCCCGAGAAGCTTTCGATCAGGCAGTTGTGGGCTTGCATCCTTGCGTTGATGCTCGGCTACGTTGTCTTGGCTAAGAGGTTTTTGTTCGGCTTGCCGACTGCCTGTGGGACCGTTCGAACGATTTTGCAGATAGGCACTGACTTCTGGCGAATATTCCAGGCGATCACCTGAGCCAAGCATCGGGCTTGGTGGCAACGGTTTCCTTCGGACACCACCTGTACCCGTTGGGTCTGTAGGCTTTCCATGCCCCTCCTCGTCGTCTGAAAGATTTTCGGAGTCCCCAAAGGAGTCGAGAAGCTCACAGTCCTCCGGCCTGTCTAGATGCAGGTAGTAAAGCGAGCTCTGCACATCTTGCGCGGTAACAACCTTCTGTTGAGGCTTCATGGTAGTCAGGAACACATCTAGCGTCTTGATCAGCCCCTTATCTTTAGCTTTTGGTAAAGGCAAGTAAGTACCGTGCGACCCAGGCACTCGTGCGATATAGAGCACGAGCGGCTGTTGCAAGTCATTTGTCAAGTTGTGTAGGGGTTGTTCTGGTGGATTATCTGCAAGGTCGATGACTGATGCTAGCGATCCTGCCAGAACTGGATTGGCCATTGATGATGGACGAGGTTAATCGCAAATCGCATTGAGTGATCAGATATCCATGAGCGATGAGAAGCTCCAGATATCATGGAGCTGCGGGGGTTCTCCAGTGCCACGAAGTAGATGCCTGGGGGTCAGTTGGCGTAGTGCTGCGCCATCTACAGTCGCAAAGCAGATCTCGCTGGTCAAAAATGCCGGAAGATGCCAATTGAGTAAGCCTGCGAGACATTGCTGAGGGAATCTTGAGTTTGATGGGGAGGGAGATGTACACGATTATGTTCACAGCTTATGTTGACTGTTGAGACCGAGGGGACGAGAATAGCCACCACTTTTACAGGGCTGCCCGCATGTAGGGTCCAATGATCGACTACTTGTAAGCTACTCCGCCTCTGGCTGTGCTTTCGTCCGCACTCTTGCATTATGGGTCCGTAGATCGAGCGTAATATTCATGGCTTCCTCAGCAAGAGGAACGGCCGGACAACAGGGTGATACAAGGAGTTGCCATATAAAGCATTCAGGTCTCTCCTTCCTATCGATCATTTGCTGACCCACAGACTTGAGGTATCTAATAGCTACCTATACTTGGAAGCGTAAAGCACTGTTAAGCCTAAGCAAAATCAAGAAGACGAGCAAACTTAGCACATCTCAGGGTCATGGTGACTATTTATGGAAGGCAATTTTCGATCTATGAATTATGCTCTCGACGGAGGCTGCCCTGAAGCAAGCCTCCACCCGCCTCAAGCTTCATATCCTCCTAGCCCACCTTTGACGAGCCGCTTCCAAACCATCCAACCTACAATATCGAAACGACCAGCACCTCATTCCAAGGACACAAGCCTGGTGTCGCCATCTCCCGTGAGCACAACAACATCTTTCAGAAAGTCGCAGAAGCAAACTTCGAGAAATATACAATCCCGTCTCCAAAATCAAATATCGCGAGTCAAAGATGGTAGAAGAGCTTCGCTTGAGAACTATCAAACGCAACGATGAGGGAGTTTTATGGGGCCGGTGGCAGCCATCACATGTGGACAACTTGCTGGTAGAGATAATGGCTCCAGCGAACGAGTTCATCGCTCGATTCCTCTACTGGAACAATCATAACTTCTCCGTTAGGGTTATCAAGTTTGCCACCGTGCTAGGCGAGCTCCAGGTCGATGGGCAGTACGCCAGCAACCAGACGGAGTTGGACCAGGTAGTGTGTACAACGGTCACACTGGTCGAGAGGGAAAGGCGAAGGCAGCACAGACTGAGGGAAGAGGAAGGGACGTCTCCAGTGGCAAGCTTGACGACGGGGATTCCTCAAGCCGGTAACCTAGAAGTCGAGGGACCTGCTCCCCCGTACGATGACATAACAATCCGCTAAAGTCGATCCAGAAGACTCTTTTGGCGGGCTTAGAGGTGGACTTGGGTGAGGATCATCGAGGTAGCAGCCCTGACATGGACAAGCTGGCACCTCTCTAGGAACAAGAGTGGAAGAATAGATGAAGGAGAAATGGCTCAAGAGATACAGTCTATGCAATGTACTTTTTTGAGCATCGCAGCCGCCAATATTCCAGCTTCTTGAAGTTGGTACTGGCAATCTTCGTGAGGCCCTCGGGCAGTGTACTGCTTTTTCAGCCTTACGCGTGGGTGGTAAATCATTTTCAGTACTCCTCAGTCTTTTGATTCCAAACCCTTGTTAGAAAATCAAACACTGTAGAGGAATCAATTCAGCCATGGTTAGAGACCCAATTGTACAAGAGAGCCAAAATTTTAGCTCACATAACACCCCAGGTCAAATCCGAGAAGCCTCAACCAGAGCCCAAGAGCCCAAGTCCAGCAACATCCTCACCCAAAATCGCAGAGTCAGGGGAACCCCAGAGTCCAGCAGAAAACCCCGCAGCAAAGGTACATACATGCTTCGGAGAACGCCCCTCTCATCAACTGCGATGAAGCATTTCTGACCGTATCGCAGTCCTCGCCCCCACCCAAAGAGGATTTCGAATCCTACTACATGAGACGGGTCACCGCGGAATTCGCGGATGACATTGACAAGTTGCGGAATGCTCCCGATTTCAGCGAGCAGTCTGTGCCGGTATTGATCCACGCGTTGAGACAGGGTGCAAACGCTTTCAGTGAGGAGGAGAAGGAAACGGTGATGAGGGGGAGGTAGCGGGGTGGTGGCGGCGTTTGATGTTAAGCGAGGTAGATATCTTCGTCAGCCAAATCATTCTGTATAAGTGAAGTGTCGAACTCCTCAAGGAAAAGGTATACGTGATTTAAACAAGGAAGCAAAAAAAGTCAAAAAAACATAGCAAAAATATAAAATATATTAGAACTGCGTACCGCAGCATGGATTTTCCAAAGATTGATTATTGGAGAATTGGGACATCGGCACGGTCACTTCTGGTAAAAGGCAAGGAGTGAATTCGATACCGCGTTCCCCTCCAGCTCCAATGAATTACTAAAGTAATATATATACAATGATCTTTCAAAACGAACTCATCGCTCATTTCTAGATCGATCTATGAAAGGGATAGTAACAGGACATTGCGGGCCTTTATAGCTTTCTACATATCTCTTACGACAGGTCACAGTAGTAGGTATCGCGACTTGGTCTGTTTGGCCCACGCAAAAGCGCTGGGTTTTTTGATGGTTAGAGAAAGGGACCCTTTTTCGTAGACTGGGAGTTCTCTACTTTATACCATATCATCCTGGGGTTCCAGACTGCTGCATTGCTGCTAATTCTGGAATTCTGGAAGTCTGGCTGATCGCAGTGGTGTCCAGCAAAAGATTCAATGCGAGGATTAATGTCCATCTGTTAAGCTATGTACATAGCGAACCAAAAGAGCCCTGTTGCATGCCAGAGCTTCGCATCCGAAACGTCTTCTCTTTCTGTACACCCACTTCATCTTCTAATAATTGGAGCACTTTGGTAAACGCCTGTGGTCTCGCCACGAGTCTCCAAATGCCCATGCTGGAGTAGCTCTATTGGAATTGCACTAATGCGAACCGTTTACGCAATCTCTGAACGAATGCAGCGGCCTCTATGTAAAATGACCTGACCCTTATCTACCAAAGCGAATAGGTATCATGTAAAAGCGAATGTTTAGCTGACGGATGGATCGTTCTGTGCGGTAATGGGTTGCAGCGCTGCTGGCCGGCTCAATTAACGCAACGGATTAGAAATTATATCGGGAGGTGCCCGGTCGTATCCAAGAGTGGGCCTGCGTATGTACTTGTTTAGAAGCCTTCGTCGTCTGTTCACGAAGATGCATCCGCTTGATCGCTTATTCCATAATGCGTAATCGTGAGCCGTAAATTCGACCGTCTGACGGTGCCGAAGATTTCCTGCCATAGGACGGAAGGATTTCATCGTTGAGCTTCAGAGCCTGAGTGAGAAGCCAAAGTCGCACCTTCCCAGGAGTCGCTTTCGTCAATCGGGCTTCTCGAATCAGACGACACTGATGATGATGAACCAATGGTCCAATCGTCAGTCTCCTCTGTCCCCAAATCCAGGCTTATATAGCCCTTCTCCGCTGGGTCGTCTCCAACCTCTACGAAGTCGTAATCCCAGCGAAGGGATTTGTTTGGCTGTTGACGTGGCAGGAACTTGGACTTGACAACGTAGAATATGACACCAGAGACTAAAGTACGTAAGCAGGAGTATCGGATGCTGGATCAGTCGACCCACGTAGACTGCCTCCCACTAGGTCCACGGCGTAATGATGTGAGAGGTACATTGTCGCCCACCACAACCAGAGCGTATACAAGGCGAAGAGTGGAGTAAGTCGGGGAAATACATGGCTCAGGAACAGAGCTTCCATTACAGCGCTTCCCGCATGTAAAGAAGGGAAAGCGCCGAACACCATGGGTGACCCGGTGAAGGTAGGTGTGTACAGTGGGATCCCAAAGAGCTTATCAATAGCCGCCAATCCTGCTGGCGAGCCGCGCACTGAATAGTTGGCGGGCGCGAGCCCATACATGTTCTCGTACCACGGCGCCGAGCATGGGAATGTCAACTGTATGGTCACACCAATAAGGTTCATCCACCCAAAGCTTTTGGCAAACATAGGCACCGTGCCGGGGGCTGCAAATACAAACATGATGATTGAGCATACGGCTGGCGCTCCAAAATGTATTATACCATAAGGCAGCCATGCGATGATACTGAGGAAGGTGCTCTTGTGTGCCGAGAGGATGTTGCTCAGGTTGGCCCCGTAGAATATGTTCTCGAGCGCTGGGAGAACGCGGACCCATATTGGAGGGCGCCAAGTGCTGGGGATGAACCTGGGAGAGGACAAGTCAGCCCGTTTCCCCAAGAGAAGGGCTCGTACTCTGCAACAGTCCAGGGAGCCACCCATCGGGGGTGGACACAGATGGGGGCAAACAGCAGAAGAGGAAGGGTCCTCACTTGCAAGCATAAAAGAAAACAAGCCATGACCATATAGGCAGAGAAGGGAGGAGAAATTGGCGGGTGACGGGTAGTATGAGGGCAGTAATGATCAGAGTCGCAAGCGCAGTCTTAACAAACGGGCCGGGCGATGGTATGATGCATAGGGAGAAGATTGCGAGTATGATGAGGATAAGGTATTGTCCATCGTAGAATGACCATCGATGTGAGCGTAGCGATTTGATGGTGTCGGCAGGCGAGAAGGAGGTCTCCAGGCGGCCGAGGGATGTTGAAGGCGACTGTCTGCTCCGCACTTTTGAGCGCAATTTCCTTCGTATGCGATGGGGGATTATGGTGGGTATTGAAGGAGGCCAGGAGAAGGGTGACAGGAATTTGGAGTAGGAGTTTTGGGAATCATTCCGTGAAGTAAAAGTAGATTTCCTCATGATCCAGAGGCCTGGCGAAGCAATGCCGGGGAGGCGATGAGCCTCGTGCTTTTTGCTTATGCTATAACCGCGACAACCTTTTCCTTTTCCTTTCCCTCCTCCGCAGAGGGAGAGCAGACCGGGGGGGGGGAGGGTAGGGCGTGAGAAGATGGAGAAGAAGAGGTGGAGAGGTTGGTGTGAGAGGGTGGGTGGAAGAGAGGGAGGGAATTGTAATTTGGTGTAGGTTCTGCGGAGGATCAGTGACTTTCCGATGTTTTGAATGGCGGACAATTCGGCTAACAAGAAGCCGAAAACGTCAAGTCAAGGCGAAGAAAAGAATTCTGCGGAGAAAGCTCTGATTATTACTTTCTTCGTTCTCTTTCCTCTTTTTTCTCTTCTCTCTCTCTCTCTCTCTCTTTTTTTTTTTTTTTTTTTTTTGCCGTCAGTTGAAAAGAAAAAAGGCAGGTTATCTCAAGTCAGAGTCAGAGTCAAGAGAGAATCCTTTAGGATTATTATTAATGATAATAAATAATTATAAGCAAAAGCTGAGAAGCAATCTCAGCGGCAGGTCCGGCTCCAAGCTAAAGTACCTTATATGAGTCGCTCCCGCTGCAAATTTCAAGAATAATCAATGCTACCCAGTACAATCCATGCTCATGATAAAAATATTAGTACGATTAATCATCATCATCGTCAGCAGCAGCAGCAGCGGCATCAGCACAGTCAGCCTTTGTAGCAAACATTCCACTTCACATGTCTCGTCTCTTATCAAGTAAATTCCATCTCAAAGCAGTCTCCTTTACTCGTTAATCCTAGGATATGCACAATTAGGGCTAGGGCTAGCCCACCAAAATACTGCCTTTTTTGAATTCTTTTGATAGATCTACTGGAATAGAACGTTCTTATTATTCGAGGCCGTATAATCTAATTGAAAGGCCGTTCCAGTTGCCACACTAGACTATAAGTTTAATTCCTATTGCCTTGATTTTTCGTAATGATAATAATAATATTTACTATTATTATCGCTTTTAATAGACTTTATCACAGAAGATCTTATCGTAAGAGACTTTATTATAGCTATAACAGCGAGATAAAAGAGATAGACGAGACGAATAAGATAAAAGAGATAAGAAGGCTATTAAAAAGATAATAAAGAATATAGTAGAAAAAGAAGTAATAGAAAAAGAAGAAGTAATAGAAGAAGAAGAAGTAATAGAAGAAGAAGTAATAGAAGAAGAAGTCGTATCGGTCTTTTTACGAAGTAAGAGATCAATAAGATCTAAAAAACGATAACTTAATAGATATCTAGATATCTAGATATTTTAATGTTGCTAGCAATAAAAAAAGACGCTAGTAATTAATTATTCTTTTATTATTCAACTATCTATCTGCAATTAAATCACCTCTTTTTAATAATTCTTTCTTATAGTTAATTAACGATCTCTTTTTCTTCTTCTTCTTCTTCTTCTTTATTAGTATTATTTAAATTAACTACGAGTAGCATAAATTAATAAGAGATAAAGTTACGTTACGAGCCCATATCACACTTCGCCTTATCACTCTATCGCATTATATTCTTCTAAATAAATCTCGCGCGCTGAGATTTATTAATAAGTCGAATAAAGACGTGTTTCTGACATAGTTTAGTCGTCCTGAAGCGCTATATATAAGAAGTGCAATTATAGAGCTTTCTAGTCACTTAATTTTTTTTTTTTATAATTTTACTTCTAAAGATTCTATTAATTTTTACTTAACGGGTAAGATTCTTTAGTGAGAAATATACTAAATAGTGATGCGACTTAAGCAGAGGTCAATTGATGAGATGTAGGCATTTTGGTGATGCTAACCCTAGCCCTAATTGTGCATATCCTAGGATTAACGAGTAAGTCTAGTGTCTTTGACAGTACTTCGCCTAGGTACGAGTACCTCATCTGAAATAATTCCATCAGCTGTCTTCGAACATAGAATAGAACCGCTTCCCTTCAATTTTCAAAATTACCTTCGACATCTTCGGGACACAGAGGTGTCTAGAAGAGTAGAGTACAGTCGTTCGCTTATTTGTCTTGTGGGTCAAATGTTGAGCAGTACTCCGTAGTGTGCCTCGTAGCAGTGCTGAGCGAGTGCGGGAGTATTGGCCTCCAGTGCAAAGTTGGCTGCAGAAAATCTGGACTTGAGCATTTGAGTGCTTGCAGATGGTCAATGAAAAATTCAGTCGGCGAAACAAGGTCTCTTCACCATATCACGTGTTGTCAATGTGACACTGGTCGGGTCAATATGATACGGATCTGGCTAACAAGACTTAAAGGGCAGTATGCCCGCAATATGATGGAGAATCAATTACGCCTTTCTATTCCTTATCTTCTGTAACTTGCTTCTTTATAATCTCTCTGACTACTTCCCACGAATTCTCCACGAATCTGACACGCTTCTCCATCTGTGAAAGACGATGCAACTCCGGAGGAAGCACACTCTTGTCGAAATCAAAGCTGCTCTCGTCCTTGAGAGCCAACTGGACAGCCTGTGAGAATTTCGCAGGATGGGCGGTTGACATGGAGATGTGAGGCATATGCGGACCGCTCCGATAGATGGATCTCTTTGCAGCCGTGGCACCAACTGCCGTGTGAGGGTCGAGCACGTAGCCAATCTCCTTATAACAAAACTTGATCGTCTCCAAGGTCTCCTGATCGCTAACGCGGTCGCTCTCAAATGTACAACGTCCATCTTCCATGATTTCTTTGGGTACAGGCCCAAAACCGCCCGTCTCTTTCAGCGTCTGGAACCAGGCCAAGACTTCTCGCCCAGCTTGCTTCTTGCTGAGGTCATCATCCAAACCGGCCCTTGATGCAGAATCTGCAGCCACTTAGTACGAAAACGACAAAGTGAAGATTTCAAAACATGTAATACATCCCTTTTGCTAGAAACCACATGAGTCTCTCGACGTTGCTTGACACCAATATATCCATGGCGGGACTCAAAGTTTCCTTGCAACCTTCCGCGTGGGCCTTCACACCGTCGGCCTCCAAACCGCCTTCTGCTTCTCCATCGTAGACTGGTTTCTTTTCATACCGACCAGTCTTCCAAAATCGATCTAGTATATCGTTCCTTGAATGAAGATTAGGGATTGTCACAAAAATAAGTCACACAAATGCCAAGACATGGATCTCAAGTTAAACCTTCTCCCAATTACTGGAGGAAAAGAGCTAGAAGGCTTGAGAAAACGTGGAAAGAAAAAGGCACGAGGTTACACATACTCATTCGTCGCCACTGGGAACAAGTAAGCTTTGAATGCTACCGGATTTATTGCAGGGAGCCAGGGATTGTCATACCGACTAGCTTATCCACGGGCAGGCCCATCTTTGTAGCGATGTAGCCCGCAAGCACGTTGCCTAACACTTTTGTCAGACATCATGCCGTAGAAGGTATGATACTCCTTCTCATGAGGCCTCAAAAAGGACCACGGACCATAGTTTCCGGTTGGTATTGTAAACTTCACCTTGTCTCCAATGTTGAATGAGGATATCTGAGCAAGCAAAAAATAAGATCGAAAATAATAAACAATTTGTGCCAAGATTCTCGAGAAATTTATGGAGTTGACTGAACCTAGCTTCAAGGTCTGGTTCGTATAAGGATCGTTGAAGAGTGCCTTGACAATATTCTAGTCAACTGTTAGCTTGTGAGCAGTCACCTCAATTTCATTCAATGCTCACTTGACAATCGTCGAATGTGCCCCTGACCGCCAGATTGTGGACATTGCCATCCAAGACAGTGGTCATCTGGTTTTCCTGGCAGGGGCTGATACGGCCTTCCGGATGCAAGATAAATACTGACACATCTGCTTTGCCACGGAGACCATGAATCGCCGCAGATCCAGTCTATGTGTGTTTAATAAGTTTTCTGTAAATCTTTGGTAAGAGAGAGACGCTTACATCGCCGCTCGTTGCGCCAACGACCGTCAAATGATATCTGTCTGCTAATAGTCACATAAAGCACTAAGGTTTGCGGGGAGGATGGTGCTCAGAGCATTGTTTTCAACCTACCTTTCCCTTGCTTCCCTTTGTTCCTCCGAAGAAGAAAATACTCAAAAAGATTACCAAGAAACTGCAGTGCGCCTAACAACCTGTCAAATTAATGAACCGAGCGCGGTTGTCTGTAACGCACAATCTTTGAAACTATAGCTTGGTCCGTGGAAAAGTTCGAGAGTGTACAAACTATCCTGCAGGGGAACCAATGGTGTAATGCCCTGCGCCCTGAAAGTCGAGTAACTTCGGTCGACGATGGCTTTCAGATCATCGTCAGGGATTTCGCTAGTCGAGATGTATAAGCGGAAAATGTTGAAGGCCAGGTCAGCATATGATAAGTCTTTCCATCTTGTCTGATGTGATCTGGCATTAGCTCCAATGTATATCAAAAACTCTGGAGTCAATAGAGATCGTTTTGCAAGGGAAATTCATGCTAAAGAATGACGGCCAAAGGGACGCACCCAATCTGGTACAACTGGAATTTGCTCAGGTAAGAAAAGACCACCATCTGCGGCAAGTCCTTTCATTACAACAGTCTCAAATGAAAGCTAAGGAAATGTTAGCCGGCTTCTAAGATTTACCGCTCGTTGCGGAGGCATACGTGATAGTCACCACCTCTGGATGAGAGGTAGCTTTGTGCACGTGTATGCGTCCTGCCTGGTGAGGTATTCGCCATGATATGAATGGAATTGATTCATCAACTTTGGGGACTCGTGTAAAATAACTGTCATGAAAGTGCGACCTAAGAAGTCCTTGGAATCAAAGTAAATCCGTCCCGTCTTGGCACTTTCCGAGAAATTGGGGGAAAATGGGCGACGACATTTCTCCACGGATTATAAGGATTGCCTTCAGTAATAGGGACCTTTTACGCGTTGGCCAAAGAAATTGGAGCAATGGAACTGCATCATGAGGAATTTGTATTGCCAAGATGTACATTCCTGACCGTCGACAACCCCGCCCCAGGTTCCAGCAGCCATAAAATCAAAAACAGTTCCACCAGTTCGATGGCCGAGGGGTTCAGCCTTCATAGACCCTGTGCGAACTACCCTGTTGCTGAACGCGGATATGATTGACTACGAAATATGCTAATGATTATCTACGCAATCACCTGTCTCCCAAGGACAAGTCCATGATGATGTATATGTTGTCAAATACTCTGCTCATCAACCGAGGGAAGAATTCTCCCACACCTGTTCCATATGCCATCGAACCTTCGTGAAAGAATTAGAGTTGACGAGACATTATGGGGCTCTACTGCAAAAGAAGGTCACGTCGTGCTGTAAGTGTAAGCACTGTATAGGGCGAGGAGGCAACAGAGTTCAAGAATAAAGAGGAAAGGCTGTATGAAAGTCGGATTCGAGTTGGATGAAAGCCCGTATATCCACAAGGCGGATGTCGCTTGGTGCACCGTGAGCCCATCAAGACAATGACATGGGAGATAGGTTTCGTCACTTACTACTGCGGAGCAGATTTGGAGGGATGATATCTGCTAGCCTCTGTCATAGAAGTTCTCATTCAGCCTCGGCACAATATCAAGAGAGGCCTTCCCCGTACCTTATGGTACAAAGCACGAGGTCGTACGGAAAGAGCCCTTCTGTGGGCCATATCGGCACTCAAAGATCCAGGATCCGCATGTTCCATCCTGCTCCCAGTTATGAATCTTTCTCTCCCTTGGATTGGGCAAATTCGATCGCAAGTGATCGGTGGGCTTTGTCTCCTACCAGACTCTAAGAACGACAATTCTGGATATGCAAAATTATTGGGGAAAAGAATTGAAGGCGGCTCATATGAGATCTTATGTCTATACGCCCGTATATTGACCTTAACAACAAGTATCCAGGGAACTGGAAATGCTCTGAAATATCAAGAGTGGAACGTTGTCAAATAACGTCGTCCTGCGGCCCCGTTCTCTTCTTCCAGTCTCCAAGCAAGTCTAAGTTGCCGAGATACGCACGATCCACCCAGACTCTCCACTCAGCCAAAGAGTGTTTGCGTGGCCTCCCGCGCCCCGAGTCCAGCTCTTGCTCCACGCTGCTATCTGAATCATGTTAGGTCGAGACCAGGTCATTGTTCGCAGGCTTTTGGTCTCTTTGAGAAGGGAGGTAAGGAAGAAGGCGCAAAGAATTTAGGAAAGGAAGGTAGTGGGAGCGGGTGTCTATAGAACAATAATAAGAATAACGATGCAAAAGTCTTAATGGTGATATTGAAACGCGCAACTTCAGCCCTACCGTGTTTTATGTTGTGCGTCTTTCTTGGCATAAGGAAGACACAGCACCTTGGCAGCTATCAAGGCTATCCACACAACAGTCCTGTTACTATATCTAATGCATCCTTCGTACACATTCATCAAGTACAATCCTGGGCAAATATATAAGACGCAATGTATTTGATGCTGTATCTGCTTCCTGTCTACCACTCAAGGTACATGATTTGTCTGTCTGTGACAATGAAGCATGGAAAACATTGCGAAAATAGGCTTAAGGAATGTTTGCTGTATCTCCAGTATGGAAGACATTGGTTGAAAAGTGATCGAAGATCCATCTCGGTACGAGAAACTTCTGCGAACTCAGTGGTACAAGCGCCATTCTCATTCCACATCTAAAGATTTTTTCCCATTGCATATTGTCCTCCAACGCCAACGCTAAGAGCATCCTTGGTTGGAAATATGTATTGTCCGCGAGATGCTATTGTCGGTCCTTCCATCTCAGACTTTAGCTGCCGAAGAAGTCGGTGGAAAAGGGGTCACCTGAGTTAAAGGCGTCCTCGTAGGCGTTTTCTGGCACCGACCTACCATCAAAGCCTGTCATCTCGAGCTCTGCGTTGAAGAAATCGTGAAACTCGGTGTTCGCCTCCTTTTGAGGATCACCCTTAGTCAATGTGGATGACAAGTCGAAGTCTCTGGTGAAGAAATCTAGACGGTCCTCAAAAGGTGCAGGGATTGACTGGGAAGACTTGGCATCAGAGCTGCCCTCAAAGTCAAAGAACTTTGACGCTGCTGGCGACGGAGAAGAGAGTTCCAGCTCTGGAGGAGTACCGAAATAGCTTGTCGAGCTCTTTCGGGATTTGGAGTTGCGCTCCCGAAAATCATGTTGCTCTTCGGGGACTCCTGTATACCTCGGGGAAGGGTTCACGCTGATGGCCTTCGGGGTGTGCGAATGTTGGGAATGCTGGGATGAAAAGCAATTCCCAGTGCTGTAGCTTGGCGAAGTGGGTGGAGTGTGTGAAAAGAAGTCTCCAGAGATGTCGCTTGTCATTTGTTGCACAAAACCATGGCCACGAGTAGGACTGGATGCGGTAAAGTCCATATCATCGAAGAGTTGCTCTGGACTAGGATATGAGGACCCTGATGAGCCAGACGCCGAGGAAGCGTACTCTCCGAGGCATCTCTTCTCAAGCACTCTCTGACGCGTTTTTGCCGACTTCTCGAGTCTCTCCTCGGCATCAGGTCTCGGCTTCTTAGGCCTCCCACGCTTGATGACTTTCTTCGGCGTACCTTCAAATGCACCGATACACATGCCACGCTGTCGGTGTCGAGTTAGGGCATCGTGTCTTGCGAACCCTTTGCCACAAGGACATGCATATGGCTTAACACCGCTGTGGATGTTGGCGTGCCGCTTTAGGTCGTGCTGGCGAACAAAGCACTTGAGGCAATCTTTGCATTGGAATTGGCGGTCGCCAAGGTGAGTCTGCACGTGAGACTTGATGTTCTCCTTCCTGCCAAACTTCTTGTTGCATTCTGGGTACAGGCATTTCCATAAGTTGTCGTTCTCTGACCATCCAATGAAAGAGGCGATCTCGTCACAGGTCACACCTGTCTCAATCCAATCTTCTGGTTCATTCTCCGACATGGAATGGGACATTGCGTACCGTTCCTCTTTCGTGGGAGAAGGACAGACCGCAAGCTCATCCGCGCTTTGTGAGCTAGGTAGTTCTGATAGCTTCGTCGCAATGAGTTGGCCATTGACGCCAATGTTAAGATCTTCGAACAATGTCATGTTCGCCATCTCTGGAGAAGATTGGAATGACGAAATGGCGGAGCAAACAGCGTTGGACATGGGTGAGTAATTCGAAGCATTATACCCACCAGTGCTACCAGGGATGTCCATCCTTAAGTTCGACATGTTCATGAAATTTGGCTGAGGGAAAGCTGCAATGTCAGCCGAGTTTCGCTGTCGTCCTTCGGATGGTGCTGTTGAAGGAGGAGATGGAATATCAGTGCTCATAGCACCTTGCCTCATTGCGGCGAAGTTGTCTTGACAAGAAGTTCCACGCTGCATCGCATGAGAGGCTTTGATCGTCAAGTTTGGATCTCTTCGAGTAGGAGAAGGTTCTGCAGTACGGCTCTGCAAAGCTTTGGTTGGGTGTGCAATCTGTGAGAATGGAGTCGTTGCTGGGGTTATTGGAAAGCAATCTGCATAGCCATTAGCGTCTCCTGTCAAGACTCATGGTAACAGCTTTCACTGACTCGTTCTCATTTGACTTAAAGGCGTACACGGTCGCTGAGTTCCGTCTCCAGTGGGAGGTCTCTGCGGGTTATCCGGTGATGGTATGCCGTGTGGCATTACCTTTGTGTCCGTCAATTCATTAGGTTGGCTGTTTCCTTTGTATCCGTCGTGTCCTATTCCGAAGCCGTCGAGGTATCCAGCGGAAGTGGTCGAGTCGAAAGATTGAAACATATCCATGGTATTACTGCTGGTTTCGTCCTTTAGCGATTGTTGTTGGATGCTGCTGTTCTCCCAAGCTGTCATTAGGGTATTTGGTTGGTTGTCCATAAAGAATCCAGTACCATGTTCCTGACATGGCGCCTGCTGGATGTTGCTTAAAGATTGATGTCGATGGATTGTTGGCGTTAGTGTTTCCAATTGTTCATGGCCCGGTCGAGCCGTTGAGCGCTGCTGCTGCACGTCTCGCAATAGTGCTTGGATTAGTCGCTGTCGATTAATGTATTCATCCTCGGTAAGTATTTCGTCCTGCTGGAGAAGATCATCGTGTATTCGGATGCTAGACACTGGTTGGTCTATGCTTAGACCTCGCCGATGTGACTCATGGTGTCGCTGTGTTGCAGGAAGAAGGGTCTTGGGAGTGTTGAATACCGTGGGCGTCGAATTCTGTCGTTGGTGGCGTCCTGGGATAAGATTCGAGGTCTGATGAGACAGCATGGATATGCAAGATGAGTTCGAAGGAAGAGGGCGTTGTCGAAGAATTCAATAAGTGATCTTCGTGGTTCGAGACTGTCACATTTCTGTCAGTACTGGTCATGCCATCTGATATAGGTTTCTGACTGCGCACCTCGTGCAGGGCAGGCTGACCGGCCGGGCTAGATTCTTTGGCTTTGGATTCTATGCAGACGAATGCTGGTATGTATAATCGCGATCAGAGGATAGAGAGGGGGGTTTTTCCCGAAGAGGTAGCTCTTTCGCAGGTGCTGTGACGGATGCTCCTGTGTCTTGTCGGAGTTTTCTCTTCGGATGGTAGAATTGGATTGTTTGAGGTCAATTAATTATGTTGTAGGTTACATGTAGATGTAGAGCAAGCCAGCTTGTTTGAGAGGAGAGGACTTTGGTTGTGGAGTGAAAAAGAATCTGGGAGTTAGAAGTACATTCAAATCGAGCGAGTGTTTACTAAAGAAAAGAGCCAAGCCGGTTGTCAGGGCACAGATCCGCTCTAAAACAATAAAGGTGGTTGGTCTTTTTTTCTTGGCCATCTTAGGCTAGCGCAGCCTTATCCGCCTCGCTTGGGTTTCATGTTCCCACCACCTTTTCTTTCATTTTCGAGCATTTCTGCTGAAGGTTGAGGACGACATTTTTGTCGAGGTGAGCTTGCGAACGATCTCTGGAAATCTCATTCTATCTCCCTCGCATGATCTCTGACGAATATACTAGGCCGTCATGCAGATTTTCGTCAAGACCCTCACGGGTAAGACCATCACCCTCGAGGTTGAATCGTCCGACACCATCGACAATGTCAAGGCGAAGATTCAAGGTGCGTTCATGTTTCTAGTGTCAATTCATTCCGCCCTTGCTCACTTGTATCAAGATAAGGAAGGCATCCCTCCTGACCAACAGCGCCTGATCTTCGCTGGTAAGCAGCTTGAGGACGGCCGCACCCTATCCGACTACAACATCCAAAAAGAGTCCACTCTTCATCTCGTTCTCCGTCTACGTGGTGGTGCCAAGAAGCGCAAGAAGAAGGTGTACACTACCCCCAAGAAGATAAAGCACAAACGCAAGAAGACCAAGTTGGCTGTGCTCAAGTACTACAAGGTCGACGGTGATGGCAAGATCGAGCGCCTTAGAAGAGAATGCCCGACCGCTGAGGTATATTTTGTGAAGCTCAGGTTTGGAGTTCCAAAGCTGACGAAAATCACAGTGCGGAGCTGGTGTGTTCATGGCTGCTATGCACAACCGCCAATACTGTGGCAAATGCCATCTCACGTATGTCTTCGATGAGACTGCTTCTGGAAAAAAATGATGGAATCCAAGGGCACGGCCGGCCTCAGCGTCAATGTTCAAAATAGCTTATAGGAAGAAACCATGCGAGGTAAAAAGTGATCTGTGATCGCCGTGATCATTGATCGTTAAAAGATACCATAATTGGGCCGCTCTTGTTGTCTATTGTGTCATGAAAGACCCTTTGGAGGGAAGCTTGATTCCTTCACTGTGCCATCTCTCGACAGCCTAACATATTTGAATGTATTCAGTGCGCTCCACTCTCCATTCCACTCGCGTAGCGATCTCAGATTTCCCTCATCTTGCATATTAGCAATCCAAAACCCTCCATCATACTCTCGGTGCTCCGTCATCATAAACTGCTGGAGTAGATCTTCTCGAGTGCTAGAAGGTCGCCCAGGTCTTCGTTGTCTCTTAAGTTGTGCAATCTCTTCATCATGACGACTAAGGTAGCTGATACTCATTAGTGGTAGTCTCCTAGTCAGGGGATGCTGTAGAAGAACCTCTGGATGAGGCCATGAATCTTCTCCGTCTCAATGGGTCCCACAGCTGATTTCGCTGTCCCCTGGAAGTAGGCCAGTCTCTTCACTTGGAAGCGTCAGTGTCTCACATCATGTATCCATCTAGGGAAGGGTTCCTGGACAATGAGGTTGGTTTGCCTTTGCTCTTGCTGCTGCGAGCTTGTCCAGCTTCTCAGATCTGGCGCCTGCCCTTCTTAGCTTTTGGGCGTCTCTGCTATTTTCGTGCAGGCTGTTGGAGTTTCCCTTCTTCTTGGTGATTCTCTTCTGCACCTTGGCCAAACTTTTCGGCATTCTGAAGTTGGAAGTGAGAGGGTTCTTTTTGGTGATTCTTGTGTGCTTCTTGAGAATATTTTGGCGGGGCTGCCGGCGAAACGTGTCTCCGAGGGGAACTGAAAGCGCGACGCGCTCCCTGACTGGTCTTTAATTTGACAGACAGTGTTGACAAAAGGAAACAATTGATATGTACACAGTGTTTTTGATAGAATGCCATGCTATGAGTGTCGCTCTTGGATCTGTTACCGGTCACAGGAAGTGAATCAGGTGCACTTTATGGATCATGTAAACACGAGCAGGTGGGGGCGTTGCTAATTTCATTACTTCTTGCTTCTCCCGTCAATATGGGTATCTCTGGTATGTCTGGAAGCTCAATGTTGTAGTGCGTGATTCTGATGAACTCAAGGCCTGCTTCCAATCCTAAAATCCATCCAAAAGCCCTGCAACTTGAACAAATTTGCTGGTCAGACCATTGGAGTCGATGCATATGGTTGGTTACATCGAGGGACAGTGGCCTGTGCTGTTGACCTCGCCCTGGGCAAGCCGACAACCAAGTATACTAGGCCGTTCTGAGACCTTGCACGGCTGATTTTAGTCCAGGCATATCGATTTTTCCATGCACCGAGTACGAATGCTGATCCACTTCGGCGTGATCCCGTACATTGTCTTCGATGGGGACTATCTCCCCAGTAAAGCAGCAACCGAGATTGAGAGGGCAAAGAGGCGTGAAGAGAGTAAGAAGAAGGGACTCGAATTGTACAGGCTCAAAAAACCCTCCCAAGCGCACCAAGAGCTGCAAAAGGCAGTCGATGTTACCCCGGAAATGGCACTAAAGCTGATAGATGAGCTTAAGAAGATTGGTGTTCAATACGTTGTCGCGCCTTATGAAGCGGATGCTCAGTTGGCTTACCTCGAGAGGCAAGGAATTATACAGGGCATTCTGTCTGAGGACTCGGATCTACTTGTGTTTGGCGCCAAGCGGCTTTTAACAAAGCTTGATCAATATGGTGAATGTATCGAGATCAATCGGGACGACTTTACTGCTTGTCGAGAGATCAGCCTAGTGGGATGGTCAGATGCTGACTTCAGACGCATGGCCATTCTCAGTGGATGCGATTATCTGCCTAACATAAACAGAATGGGCTTGAAGTCTGCATATAAGCTTGTGCGGAAGCATAAGACCATAGAAAGAATTCTCCGAATGTTGTCGTTCGATGGACAATTTCATGTACCCCCAGGGTACCTTGAAGCCTTCTGCAAGGCTGAGCTGACATTCCTCCACCAACGTGTCTTTTGCCCGTTGAAACAAGACGTTGTGATGATGACCGATCTTCAAGCTGATGCGCAACCTGAAGACTTCTCGTTCATTGGTGGCAAGGTAGAGCGAAAAATCGCCATTGGAGTCGCGAACGGCGACCTTGACCCAATGACCAAACAACCTATTCGTGTCAGAGACACAGTCAAGTCTGCTCCAGGAACACCATGGGTTAATCCACGTAGAAACACCGTCAACACATATCCAGATACGAAACCCATCAAACCAATAGAGTCATTTTTCAAACCAAAGAGAACGCCTCTGGCAGAATTGAACCCAAACAGCTTTACACCTTCGCCATCACAAGAAAGACTTCTGCGGCAAGCTAATGGATCAATGTGGGAGTCGAGTTTAGCACCAGCTGGACCGCCACCTCTTAGGCCAAGTGCTCCATTGCCTTCTTCTGGACCTGGATTTACCGTGACAAACAGATTATCAGAGATTACTACTAGCGCAGGCGCTACTCTAACTAGACCGACCCCGTCAAAGCGACGAAGGCTGTGCATTGATCCGAGTGACACGACGGACGCGGGAAATTTAATAGCATCAGAGTCTGAACGAAGCCCATTCTTTGCTCCCAATATCACGGACCCCAGCCCGTCCTTGAAGAAAAGCAAAAAGAATCGGAAAAGACAGAGCGCAGACATAACGATTTGGTCAGACGATTCCATTGAGGATGTTATGGCCGAGTTGCCAGACGTGATCGATTGCCCACAGCCATCGAGGAAAGAAAAGATGGAGATATTCAAAGATAACACGGAGAAGAAGGCAGAGGACGATCGTTGCCCGGGAAAGCAGGACGATAAGATGTTGAGGGAGAGTCCACAGCGTTCAACGGCCTCCCGAGGAGTAGAAAGTACCGTGGTGTCTTCCAGTACATCCGCGACAAGATTCACAAGCTCTGTGCCATCCGTTGCTGCAGCATTAGACAAGCACGTCACGGCCGAACTGAAAGCCCTAGCTCAGAAACATACCATTCGGCCAGAGCCCGAGCGAGTAGCGTTACTAGGAAGAAAGATGGAGAGCTCAAAGGAGCTTCGGGTAGAAGTCAGTACGAGCCAAGCGACATCGAAGCCACCACTGAATAGACAGCGGAGCATGACACCTCTTGAACGGCTTGGCTTGGGTGCCATGAGTCGATCAAAATCCTGCGCCGGTTTCTTCAACAGTACCGTGGACGTTGCAGGAAAGGTTGAGGAAGGCGCACCAAGCCGAGTTAGCAGACGTGTATCAAAATCGATTCTCAATTTACCGTTGGCTTACAGCATCAGACGTGATGCCACTATAACCACGGGCAGTGAGGACGCCATTATCCCGGATTCAGAAGACGAAGGCGGGTTTGCATCCGAGAAAGAAGAGCGGGCGAAGCCAAACATTGACCTTGGGCGTTTTGCTTTCACAGGATAGTGGCTTCACCGTTTCGCATGGTATTTTGGTTAGGCATGAGAACGTAGGTCTTGGGACAACTTTATTAGAGCGGGGCATAGCGTCTGGAGTCTCAGGCAAAAGTTGCCAATGAGTCATGGAAACACATTATCTTCAGTATTCTTCTTCGATAGCCACTAAATGACCGAAACGCCAGCAAATAAGTGCTCACTAGTTTCAATGTTCTTTTCCTAGCAATATATTTGTTTCTAGGGACATTCAAACCTCCAAGACACTTTGGCCGAGTGGTTAAGGCGACAGACTTGAATTTTATCTTCTCAGGTATTATTTTCGACATCTGTTTCATTCGTGAGCGCAGGTTCGAACCCTGCAGGTGTCGACACCAGTGACTGAATTTTTGCCTCATCTTCCTAGACATTCTCTGAGTAGGATAGATAATCTGGCTGGTAAATTCGATTCTTTTTGGGGCTTTGAGTAAAAGGGGCGGTAGATGGTAGAATCATTTCGTAAGAAACAGTCCTTTACAAATAAACGACCTTATAAGATAGTACCATGTTGGGTGCGGTGAAAGAGTAGACCTGGAGACAAAACTCCCTATAAATCCATGCTATAAAGCTGGTGACCATTCCCCCAAATAAATAGACCATATTCAAGTACTTCAAACTCCAGCCCATGCATACAAACCACCGCTTCTCAATCAAAAGCCGAATCCACCGGGAAACTGAAATCCTCCTCCTCCTCCGCCTCCTCCAGCCTGAAACTTGAACCCTCCACCACCTCCTCCACCCTGCCTGAAAAAGAATTGTTGGCCCCCGGGCCCTTGTCCAAATGGACTTCCATGGAATGGTTGCCCTTGCTGTTCAGGATTATTTGGATCGTCGCCTCTGTCGAACCTCGCTCTCAACTCCGGATCGCTAAGCACTTCATACGCCTCATTGATCTCCGCCATTTTCTTCGCCGCCTGCTCTTCCAATACTCCTAAGGAGCTTGCCTTGTCGGGGTGGTACTTTTTGGTCATGGTTCGATAGGCCTTTTTGATCGCGCGGTCGTCAGCGTCCGTAGGGACGCTTAAGACCTTGTAGTAGTCCTTCGTCTTGCTGCGTTTGAGCAACGTGTGGGCCTTTTGGAGCAGTGACTGTATGTTCTGGGCAGCAGGATGGTGTTCTTTTGCGAGGTTGAGGGTGCCAATGGCGGCTTCAAAATCTTCCGCATCAAGTTGGCTTTGAGCTTGAGCAATGAGGCCGGGAAGCGAGTGGGCGTTCAAGGTGAGAGCTTCGGTACAATAGGGAGCCGCTTTTTTCTTGTTGATCTGGTATGCGTGTAAGTACAAATGTCAAGTAATGGGCAACATAAGGATTCATACTTCTGTGTAGCATTCGCAGGCCATCTCAACCAGACGGCTATAGAGCTCATTTGGGGAATTCTTGTGTATGTAGCCAGCCTCCTTGAACTCCTTGACGTCTTCTTTCACATCTTGCATCAGTCCTGGATCCTCTGCCGTCCCAACCAGGAGCTTCACAGCGCTGTTGAATTGGCGTTTCTCCTTCAACCCGGAGGCTTGCTTTAAGATCTTGTCGAGCTGCTTTTCCCGTCTGAAGAGCTTGCTGCAAGTCTTCGAATCAGGGTCCGATCTTAGACACTTCCGCATCTGCTCAACACCCTTGTCGGTGTCCGCCATTGAGTAGAACATCATGGTCGAAATCTGCATATGGGGTTCAGTGGCCGAAGGCGATATCTGCAGCGCATGCGCCAAGTCGCTGACCCCTTCCAACACCTCTCCCCTCTCAAACCGACACCGTGCCCTCATTCGCCTTAGGTCCAGAGCCGTGCTCGCGACCAATATTGCTGTGCCAGCATGACCGACACAACTTTCCCAGTCCCCAGCCTTTTCCGCATCCGACGCCAGTGATGCGGCTCCCCATGCTTCCTCGAGCTGTGTGAAGTCTGCGCTTTCTGTTTTCTTTGCCCTTACATAGTCTTCCTTTGCTGCGGCCCAGTCGGCATTCCTACTTTTTATCTTGGCTCTTTGCAATAGGGCTCCTTCGAAATCGGGCCTGATGCTCAGTACTTTGTCGAAGTCCTGACTTGCTTTTTCGTTCTTCCCGATTGAAAGGTATGTGGCGCCACGCTGGAAGATTGTAAGGTAATTCCGAGGATCTCGTGAGATAGCAACGTCGAAATATGTAAGAGCATCGTTTGCATTGCCTTGGGCGAGGTGGGATTTGGCGGAGGAGACAAGGGAAGCAATGGGGGTGTCGGTGGGTATATCTGAAGGGGTTATGCAATGACTGAGGGGTGAGGAAAGGAGAACAGCTACCAGAGCTAAAGATGATAATCGTGTAATCATGGTGAGAATATGATGAGTAGCCGTTGCTTGAAGGAGAGTGCTCAGTAAAAGAAGACGTGAAAGAACAATGGAAAGCCAAGTGGCATTTCGATAACTAGCTGTAGAACCGCCTGCCGCCAAGAGGACTTGAAATATGCCCTCGACCGCGCCCCGGATCGAGCACCGGGTAAGCGCCGCTATAAGACTACCTTAAGCCTTAACCCTATTGTACTGTTCCACTTCCCAAACCATTGCCTTTCTCTTTCATATTCAGGCCATCCACAATGGTCAGACTGACGCGTTCAGGGCAGAACCTTTCAACACAGGCCTTTAATATGCGTAGCTACTCGAAAAACCGCAATGCTGAGCATTCCTTCCTAACCGACTCTGTTTGGTTTTCACGCTCAGACTTTTCGGCTCCTAAAATTGGTCTAGCTACACTCCCTGGATGCTCAGTAATATTACGTCTGATCTTTATCGTCTTGGGTGGATGGAGGTACAGCTTTGCATGTTTGGATCGATAAGATACCTACTCTAGCGACTGCCTGCAGCTGCTCTACTGGTTGCGACCATTTTGGACTTTCTACTGCTTCCACATAAGATCGTTGGAGACACATATTGTGTCCACGTATGCAGGAACACCTTTTTCCCCATCTATTAAGGAACCTTGTGGGCCTGAATCATAGTCAGCCAAGGCCAATATAAATGGCTGAGAGCTCATTGGCTGTGAGGGTCTATTAATCATCCATAGTTTTCTTGCTCCTCGTTCTTATTTTTGAATATTGGATGATGATTGAAATAGGTCAGCGGGCCATGTGTGCCCTTATGTGGGTGGATCGGGTTGTATAAAGATTAGGTGCATGGCTAACCTGCATATTAGTGATAAGGTGAGAAGGATGCTTGTGATCACGCACGGCAGACAGATCACTTTGCACTCTGAGAAGGATGAGTTGTACGACGGTTACACCGGTATGACATGCATCAGTGCTGACTATCAAATGTACTGGCGAGAAGAACAGTGGACTCAGTATTCGGTGAATACCTGATCCATGCATTCGCTACTAGATCGATGCCATTCTTCTCTCGGTACGCTTCATACCGAATGAAGGAAACTTGTCAAAGTAACTTTTCATTGAGAGAATAAAGATGTCCGCTTTGCGCTTCAAATCCAAGTTGCAACAGTTAGAACTTTGTGCGTCGCACATTGCCCGTGGACATCGTCTAACGTAGATGACACCTATCTGAATAACATGGAACCTCTGCCTAGGCCAAATGCGAGTGGCTTCTACAAATGGTACGAAAAAGAGCATGAAAAGAGCCACGATAATCTCGCAACAAATCTCAGGAAAGGCGAGGGTATGATCGCGGTCTTACAGAACGCCGAACTTCTCAGACCGGATGGTAAAGCGTCGATTCCTATTCCTGACCCTTATGGTTTGATAGCGATGCTGTCGGTTTAAAAAGGGCCAGACGGTGATGTACAAATCAAAATGAAGTATTCGGGCCATCAGCTTCTTCCTAAATCCTTCAAGTCGCCTCCAAAGGGAGCCAAAAGCTTATCCTGCAATACGAATCCCAATCCTATATTGGTGAAGATTCGCAGAGTCCGAATTGTTCGGATGTGGAAACTTTCCTCAAAAGTGACCAGTCCAGGAGTCGTGAGTCCAACGCAAATTTTAAAAGGTACCTTGAACACATCCTGTGTCTGTGCCTGGTCGCACCCCATTCATGAACGATGTCATATTGGAGTTAGGTGCTGAGTTGTAAGTCGTTGTCAACTGGTCATCACCAGCGAACCAGACGTCAAGCCCAGTGGGGAGTCTTCTGTTGGAAGCTCACAGATGCTCAAGCTGTTCGAAATATCAAAAGTGTTCGAAGGAGAAGCGAAGCTCCTGAAGATCGTTTACATCTCGAAAGTCCATTGTGGCCTGAGCTGCTCAATACAGAACGAGACGCACGGTCGAGACTCTGGTACAAAGACGCTAGAAAGACTTATATCGCTTGGAAAGGTCGTCGCCAACAGGACTCGAAATAGATCCATATTCCGGATGATCGATCAGGAGATCTTATCTACACCCGGAAGGCTCTCAAGTCCCTGGAAGCTATGTCACGTCAGATTCAGGTTGAAAGGGACGATTCACCACTCGCAGAACGAATGAAGACTTGAAGCTACAAGAGCACGAAGTACGAGAAGCCCTTCTACAGCGCTTTACATTCCAACACTAAGAAGCTCTCCTTGATAATAAAGATGATATATTCGATCACTATGATAAGCAGACCCTGGACACGCTGTGGCAGAGGATAGATCAGCTCCAGTCTCTTTTGCCATTGCTGTGCGATGATCCCGCGAGAGGGACAGACGGCTATTTTACGCTAAAGAGCCGATGCTTCATGACAGGATGGGTACCGAGTGGGATTTCCTCTAGGAATGACATAACAATCGAAGCGTGCAGCGCAACCAATTAACCTACAAAGGGTGGATGTATAATTTTCATGGCAGAGCACAATACACACACAAAGCATTGACCACGATGATACCTAATAGAAACCACTTCGGTATGCTATGGCCATTTTGACGGCGGAACCTCCTAGATCTTCGGACGAATTAGACAAGATAGCAAAGCTTCCACGTCTTATTCCCAAAGAGAGAAGGCCACGAGGACATGGGACATGAGGAAGAAGTTCTACAAATCATTGAAGTGAGGAAGAGCACGATCCTATCTTTTTAAGAAGTAAAAGTCTCTTCACACACGTTACATCCTCTTCTTCACTACCCATCATACGGTAGGTATTCAGCAGCGGAAAGTTTAATTATCACGGGTAACGAAAATTGTATGATACAGTAAGAGGCGTATAACTAAGAGCGGCAGCCCATTCTTTCCCCGCCAATCACGCCAAGCCTTTCCAATATTCCCCACATTCCTTGACTAGGTACCTTAGTAGTCTAACTATTAATACACCGTAAGTAATTAATTATACCAGAGCTCAGAAAACCAAGTACATTACAAAGCTGACACGGCTCACCATTCAACTCTTATACCAATACACCAACACTCTAAATATTCTACTTTTGCACGACATCTTCAGTCATCATCATCCCTCGACACTGCTCAATACACATGATTCCATCTGCTCCGCTTGCCCGTGTCAATACCTTATTACTGCCATCAAAGCTTTGTATCACCTAACAACTGCCTTGCTACTTCCCTGACACGCCTCTCCACACGCACTCAACTAGTTTACCTTCTCAATTACATTCCTCAAGTCTCTTGAGGCCTCTTCATCCATTGGTATCGAATTCCTCCGCAAGATCCCTACACCTCTCATCTCCTAACCGCCTCAGCCAACCCAATGAGCCCCCTCGCTCTCACCCTTAACCCCATATCTACTCCCGAATGCACAGCTCAGCTCCAACGCATCGAGACCTTGCACCAGCAGTTGAAGACCGAACATGCACGGGCTCAGGAATTCCTCGCGAAGCTAAGGCGCGGGGAGGAAGTACAAGCACAACCCTTGCACTCACAGGCACCACCACCGTCCGCGCAATCTCAAGCGATAGGCAGCCATCAGAGATCCAAGCAAGCGGCAGTAAATAGTTCCCACTCGGGGCAAGAAACCATGTGTTGCTGCCAACACCACCAGTCCAAGCCACTGACCGAGAAAGAGAAGAAGATGGCAGAGGAGTATCGAAAAGTGAGGTCGGGCATACCGGGTCTGCCTCCCCTGCCTACCCACGTTGATGAGCGCGAGGTGCGGGATTTGGAGAAGAGGGTGCGGGGTCTCGAGGGTCGCGTGAGAGGATTCGAAGGCCTACCGCCAGACAGGGAGATGGCGTTGCTAGAGGTGGAAAGACTACGGAGGGAGCTGGAAGGGTTGGCGAGGAGGAGGGAGGGTTTGTTTGCCGGCTTGGGACAGGTTGAAGAGAAAGGGAAGGCCGGAAGGGGCAAAGCATAGCGCATATCATACAATAGGAGGGCAATCGGCCCGGGAGATTGTGGGAGCAATGGCTGGTGTTATGATACATTTCGGCATTGGTTCAGTGGACGTACTGGGAAGGCCAGCAATTGAAGCACGAGCCCATTATTTGTTGCAGCGATTTTCTTGTGCCGTGTCCTTCACCACTAGCTTGGTGGCACTTCAATTCTTTCCACAGTAATTGACGGTCAACGGTCGCAGTTTCATTCAACTTTGGGTGGCGGTGTTGTTATAGGAGCGAAGTTCGGGAGAAAGCCTATAAGATGTGCGGAGTCAGGCAAAACATTTTCGGCGCAATCCCAGATGGGTAGCGTATGAGGAAAGGAATGATGATAGCTTGCTTCTGGGCTGCCTCCAGAAGAGAAGTAAATATGGCAAAGGAAACCCGGATTGAAGCCTTAGAAATACTCTCTTCAAAACCTTGGATCCCAGTCATCTTTGTAGACCCCGGTGTCACTGCAAGAGGCTTTGGCTGCCTCCCAGCAATTGCTCTGACGTCTAGTCTTCGCAATCTCTGCCTGACGCTTCCTCTCGTCCGCTTGCACTTTGGCCAGCTTCTCCATTTCATACTTCTTGCCTTCCTTCCAGTGCTCGCCGTACAGAGACTGATAGATCCTGTCGGTGCCCTCTTGCATCTGCTCGTTCCATTGCCACAGTGCTTTCACTGTCAAGTCATTGATCTGTCCTTGCAAATCCCCATCAACACCACGTCTGGCCTTCTTCACTAAAGACTGCGGCGGCCTTTCCTCCCCCTCTGCCACACCCTCGGCCTTCCGCTTTTCCGTCAGGGCCTTTCTTCTCCGGATCTTCTCCGCCAGGTACTTGGCGGTGTGCCCGACAGCGGAGTGGGGTTTTGTGGGCGGTAGCGTATCTACCGGTGGCGAGGTGAACCAGAGCACATGACCGTTTTCATCCTGCTGGAATTGATTGCGCATATCTTCGGGAATGGCCAAATTCGCATTTTCTGGTAAGTGACCGACCTCCGGCAGACGTTGGGCGGGGACGTTGGAACCAGCGGCGCGCTGGTTGACGTAGCGATTTGACGTCGCATAATGGTCGAGATGAGATGAGCTCGCGGCTGCAGGATGAGGCTGCGCGTAAGAACTGGGGGCTTGCTGGGTGTACTGATGTGGGTGATGGACTGGAGCTGGGGAGGCCGAGTGTTGATGGTACTGCGGTAGAGATGAGCCGTAGGATTTGGCGGGGTTGCCTTGAGGCGGATTGAAAGGTGCTGCGGTTGGTTGATTATAGCCTCCCATTGTCGCCTCACCCTGACCATCTCTTTGGTAGCTGGGTGTATCGTAAGCCGATGGGTTGTTGACAGGCTTTGCTACCGATGGTGGTGGTTGTGGAGGAGGCGATGGGGTGGGTTCGGGAGGTGGAGATTGCTTCGAATTTTGTCAGTGACACGCAGCGTTTCAAGGTGATCTTGATACTCACATTTTCGTCACGCGGTCCTTTGTACACCGCGCCTACAACTGGAGGGGCATTGTCAGCACCCCATCTTGGCTTAGGTAACTCGTCCGTCTCCTTTGCATCCTCCTTGAGTAGATGCAAGATTGGACTCGGTACTTTCTTGATCTTTTTCACGCCCCCATCGAACATATCCATAGGATAATCCTGGTCTCGAACCTCGTCAGGCAAGCAGCTAGCCCATGTCTTGATCTTGTTCAATTTGTGCTTCTCTTCATTATACCTTGAATCGCATACGTAGACGTCTTTATCGGCCGACAGTCCTCGCGGCCTCCCCTTGCTGTAACGCGTGATAAACATGACAAAGCATCGATCAATGATCTCGTCCACACGATGATCTCGGTACTGCCCCGTCTTGACCACCTCGTTGGGGTAGAAGTGCTTTTCATACTGATGGACAGTTTGCTCTGGCCGGTAATACCAGCATGCGTTTACCCATTTTTCCCCATCAGTATCTTGCCAAGTACGATAGATCTGAGCAACGATCGGCTTTGTCACGTCGTTCGGATTCTGTATATGAATCCAGTCGCCGACTTTCCACAGCTGACCATTGTGCAAGATGCCACCTGGTAAGGGTAAACGACCTTCTTCCATTTGGAAATCTGTGTCTGGTTTTTGCTTCTCTGCATCTGCAAGCTTGTGTGTTTCGGCCTGACCGAATTGTCAGCATGGGTAATGCTAGACTAGCTTGCAGTAACACACCTGGAGATATACAGCATCTTTGTAGATCTGGCTCTCGTCTTGGTTATAGCTTTTCGCGTTGTTGAACATGACATCAATGTCGCGCATGAAATGATCTACGGATTGGTACTTCTTCCGCTTTTGCTTTCTCTGTGAGATGTTAGAAGTTGTCACCGTTTTGCGTTACCTGAGTAAGGTCTTGGTAGCATCATCCGAACGTACCTTGATCTGCTCAATTGCAACTGGCTCTTTGATTTCCATATAGTACTCCGGCATGGCAACCTTGTCTGGTAATTTCTCGAATTGATGAATAATGACATTTCCATGCTCATTCTTGTACTTTCGAATGGCTTTCAAGACCGCTTTAATCCTAGACTCCATTGGAGTATCCACCCGTGGTGGTCGACCTCGCCTCTTCCTAGACTCGGCATCGTTGCCCTTCAGGGCCCCCTCGTCCTTACCCCCTTCGCGTTTTGTGATGGCTGCTGTAGAGCGGGGACCACGCTTTCGCTTTCGCTTTGGACCATCCTCGTCAGAGTCTTCTTCGTCCTCCTCCTCGTCCTCCTCGTCATCCACATCGTCTTCTTCCTCTTCCTCGACTGGTAAAGGAGACTCCACGGGAGGCAGCTCCCCGAGATCAGGATAAATCGCTACCTCTTGTGTGATGACGCCCTGGTCAGCCAATGCTTTGAACTCTTTTTCAAACTCCCGCCTGAGGACTACGGCATCCTGATATGCCCCCGACTCAGGTCTATTATAGGTCTGGGCGTTGTGTGAGATTAGGGCGCAGTCACGGACAAATTCGGAAAAGCTTTTGTATTCTTTGGTTAAGAGTTTCGCCTTCAGAGTACTCAGTGCGACAGGCTCCTTGATTACATCGTAGTAGTCTGGCATTGATCGCTTGTTAACTTTGCGGTGGAACAACTTCGAAGGGTCGTAGCCACTAGAGGTGTCAGATTGTCACATATCCAAGGTTGGAATCTTACTCTGGTTCCCGGTATGCGTAGATTCTTTCAGTGATATTCTTCATCGCCCGTATTTGCTCGGCCGTGAGAGCCATGTTTTCTGATTTGCTTTGCGCCGAGGTCTCGGTTGTCTCTATGGGCGTCTGGCTGCCAGGAGAATCACTGGACTCTGCCATGGTCCCCACGACCAGCTTTGTACGGTAACTGTGGAAGTGTAGTTGCGATTGAGTTTTGGTGTCGCAGCGTCGCAGTGATTGGTAGGCGCGGAGCTCTTGAGCTTGATATTCACACCTGGTATTTGTTAACTTGGTTTCTTGGAGTGGGCTACTGTGTCTCTCGCAAGCACCAACACGTCTTACTTTTCAAGAGGAGATTCTTCGCGCGAGGGACTTTAACGTGTAAGCTGACTGCCTTGAGAAACGTTTTCGCTTGGAGAGCGCTCGACCGCAATGACCTTGATACTGTTGTGTAAGGTACCGCTCTGATCGCAAAAGCATCACTTTTGCCTATACTCTTTTGGGAAGTACGGAAACGGGCCGCTGCACATTTAGCGTCGCCGCTGGATTCGATCTTAAGTATCTACAGTAGTTATTCCGAAGCGCATTACCCATATATAGACATCCGTGCGTATTTTCTATAGCTTTTCTCAACACCATCAACTTTATCTTGTCGCCGGATGAGGGTCAGAATACGTGGGCCGGCGGGGCAAGCTGCAATATCACTGCCCGAAAATGCGACCGTTAAAGACCTGAAGACCCACATTACAGAAAAGACTTCAATCTCCAGCTATGATTTGGTATATGGCTATCCACCAAGGCCGTTGTCGCTCAATGACTACGCACAGACAGCCAGGCTGTCCGATATCGAACCAAAACTTGATGGAGAACAGCTGATCGTCAGCGAGACTACTCCATTACAATGCAAACAAATTCTGTCTCCCAACGGGCCGCTTACACCCTTGGATCCAAGTCGCAGTCAGAGTGCTGCAACTCGGGCTAGAGACCGCTCGTCCGCAGCTATGCCATCCTCATTCTCCTTTGCAGATGTAGGCGCTGCTCCTCCCTCGTCAAGTCAAAAGACCAACAAGCCTTTGTCCCTTTCTCGCAAACCCACCTCCGCTTCCTTTGACGCTCCTGAGCTGCCTCTCCCTTCGCATGCCTCCACGTTGGTCCTTCGAATCATGCCCGATGATAACTCCTGCCTCTTCCGTGCTTTCAACACCGCTTTTTTCGGCGCTATGGACAACATGACTGAGTTACGCTCTATAATTGCTCAGAACATTCAAGCGGATAAATATACGTATAGCGCGGCAGTCCTGGATCAACAGCCAGATGACTACTGCAGGTGGATCCAGACAGAAGACGCATGGGGCGGCGCTATAGAGTTAGACATCCTGAGCAAGCACTTTAATATTGAAATCTCTTCAATCGATGTGCAGACCCTAAGAACCGACCGCTTTAATGAGGGGAGACCGGAGCGGTGTATACTGGTCTACTCCGGCATTCATTACGATGCTATCGCCTTGTCTCCCTCAGATCCGCCACACACAACTGCCTACGCGCCACCCGAGTTTGATACTAAGATTTTTGACTCCCAAGATTTGGTGGTCCTGGAGAATGCAGTAGAGCTTTGTAGGGTGCTGCAGGGAAGGCACTATTACACCGATACAGCAGCTTTCAATGTACGGTGCAATATCTGCGGCAAAGTGACCGTTGGGGAGAAGGGCGCTACGGAGCACGCAGCAAATACTGGACACTACGACTTTGGGGAGGCTGCATAACGCAATGGTCATTTGTGCATAGAGATAGGAACGGAAGCGTGAACTGAAGCGTGATCGGAAGCGTCATCTAAAGCATAGCATTTTGACATGATGTCCTCGTTCTGTTGATGTGGTTGCATTACATGTGTTGGGTTCGATTCCCGAATGGCGCTGGTACGATGGTGTATCATGATTTTGTGCATTTTCTCATCCGGCATTTGTAAAGAGCCGACTATCCATAGACTGTAAGAACAAACATAACCCACCAGCGCCGGTGCATCGCCACAGAACACAGTCAGTTATTCAAGCTCGTTGCATTAGGCTAGACTTGATGCTTTACTTTCTTTTCTTTCTTTCGTTCCCCGTCTTCGTCGGCTTCACCATATTTCCGCTTCTTCCTCTTCTTCTTCTCCCCATCTATACCCTTTTCTTCATTATCTTCTGCCTTCTCTTTCTTCTTCCCTTTCTTGTCTTTTCTCTGTTTCTCCTGTTTCTGCACTGCCCTCGGTGCCACATCAGCCATTTCCGCGTCACTGTCGATATTTGCGGTTGGATCCGCGATGTCGATATCCGCAAGCACGCTGTCGATTGCATTATGCTGAAGCGCAGTATTAGCGTACTCTCGAGGTACGATTGAGCATTGCGATACGCACCATGGCCAATTCGTTTTTCGTAGGCGCAGCTCCTGAGTCGTAGAACTTCAATCTCTCCTCAACTTGAGCTTTCAACGCCTCACCAAACCTCGTGGTCGGCGCTTCACTAAAATTGTCGATTCTGGACGCAATGGAACACTTATTGGCCAAAAACCGAGATATTCTACCCTTGTTCTTCTGTGCAGCTCTGCCGATGGCAGATGCATGATAGATCAAGCCATATTTTGGTGTGTTGCCTTTGGTCTTCAATGCTCGGAATAGGGCTTTTTCTGCGCCAAGAATCTGAACAGTGGATGCTGGATATTTAGATAAATTTGTGAGGCTACCGGCGTGCGATATTAGTCGTGCTCCAACCATCTCTCCAATCAGCACCCCCAGGTTAGGCGCAACTATGCCCATCTTTGAGACTAGGTATCCGTGAAGTGTCTTTCGGTAGTTCGCTAGATCGACTACTTTTGATGCGAAGGTCGTTACGTTGTCCATGTCCGCATCCGAGATCTAGATAGTTGGATCAGCATGTCTTAGCTGACAGGCAATCGCGGGAAACTTACTGCCTGACCCATGCTGACTTTAGCCACGTCAATGATACTTTGGGCTATCTCAGTGTCATCGTTTACTTGGGCGGATAGCTCTTGCAAATCTGTGTCCGACAACCTCTCTTTAGGCCCAATGAATAGTGCTAGCTTTGCGTAAGTATAGTTGTCGCTTACGATCCTGATAAGCTCTGGGAAATGCTAAATAAATTTTCCGAATCAGCCTTTCCAATCTTTCATCTCAGGTGGCACAAGTTTATAGCTAAATCGTGGCCAAGTTTTGTTGTGCTCAACCAGCCGATTCGAACCGAACTGAACTGCGGTACTGCAGATCAAGGACGCATTTATGAAATACGTACCCAGCTATACCACTCTCTGACCCTCATGCTACACGTTTCTAAGTCAGCATAACTTCTCTGAGGCAGAAAAGTCGTTCGATGGGTCAGTTTCGGGGTTTCAAACCCGCCTACTGCTCGCGAGTACCGAATCAGGGCTCGAAGAAAGGGTTTTGGGTATGGAGGTTTTGCATAGAAATGTACACTCACGAGAACAAGTTTATCGCCTTGTCCAGATTATCTAATGTAGCAATGGCCTCTGCGAATGAGATTAGCGTTAATGTGACGGTGAAGGTACATTTACTGACGTATGATATGATTGTCGTTCTTCTGCACACTGAACTTGACTCTTGCCCGCGAATAAGCATGCTTTAATACCGTCACACTGTCAGTTCACCGCTTCAAACTCTCTTTTTTCATATAGGTAGCCTCACACCTAATCCCAAATTCGCGCGCTCGACATCTCCTTCCTGCAATTGCTTCAAGAGCTTGTGGGCGTGCTGACGAATACCGCGAAGCATTTCCTGTACAATCTCCGAAGTCTCACCGGTTTCGCACTCAAGCCCAGGAAATGCGCCCTTAATGGCACCAGCGAGATTCTTGTCCGCTACTCCGAGCGTAATCTTGTTGTTCTTCCCCAACTTTGGCAGATTGACTTCGAGCAGCGAGAGTAGAAACTCGGAGGCTATGCCCTCGCTGACTTCGTTTGCATTTTGCAGAGCCTGGGCAGCGCCTCTGAATAATGGAATTAGCTGCTAGATTCTCGAGTGAAGTCGTCGTTCGGCCGCTCACTGGAAAGGCGCAAAAGACACCAGTTGAACCATCTTGCCGAACTTGTCAAGGACCTGAATTGGTAAGTGCATTGCTCGCAAAGGAAAAAAAGAGTACACGGATATACCTGGACTGAATCCTGAACCTCTTTCAGTCGAGCGCCAACAGTGTCGGGCGAAAGCACTGTACGAAAGATGGCATAGCCGACAGAGCTTTCGTGCAAGAGATAATCGACAGACATGTTAGATGAAAGGTATTCGCCTTCTAAAAGATGATAGAAAGGTGCGCAGGAGCTTCTTGGAAAGCACAGAGCAATCTTCAAACTCCACGAGTATTTTACAAAAGTTTCCTTCCCGCCGATCATCTCTCGCCTAGGATAACCGCGTTTGCCGTGGTTGCCCTAGCCCTAAGGTAACGATTGCCGTGTTCTCCGACAATCAGCAGCGCGTTTGCGATCCGTCTTTAACAAATCTCAGTTTTCTCAGGTTATCCTGGATTGTATATCTCTCTTCCTACCATAATGTCTGCAGCGCAACTTCTGAATCCCAAAGCGGAGTCTCGGGTTAGCTGTCACCGCATCACTGAATCATCATGCTCGCTAACGCATATTTAGAGACGTGGTGAGGCTTTGAAAGTCAACATCTCTGCTGGAGAAGGCCTGCAAGATGTTCTCAAATCAAATCTTGGTCCAACAGGGACCATAAAAATGTACACGTACCTTCATAACCTCCTAGAAGATATTATTGACACGTCTTAGGCTAGTCGACGGGGCTGGAGCAGTACGTGTTGAACACCGGGCTAAGGAGTCCCCAGAGCATATCGGTTTATTTGTATACAGATCAAATTGACAAAAGATGGAAACGTACTGCTAAGAGAAATGGTATTACACTTCCGGCCTGCTTTTCTAGACTATGGCTAAGGAATTTCCAGCAAATACAAAATCCTACAGCAGTACGTATGCTCGTCTTGCTCTACAACTTTCTTAAATCTTATCCGAGTAGGTCATGATAGCAAGAGCGGCTACTGCTCAGGATGATATTACAGGAGACGGCACAACTTCGGTGGTTCTAATGGTGGGAGAACTACTCAAGCAGGCAGACAGGTATATATCTGAAGGCCTGCATCCTCGGATCATCACAGACGGCTACGAAATTGCGAAAACAGAGACTTTGAAGGTGTGTCCTTTGATGTTTGCTAGAGGAGACCGGGCTAGATCTTGATTTGTTGCAGTTCCTCGACACATTCAAATTGCAGAAAGAGGTTGACCGAGAGCTTCTTCTATCTGTCGCGCGTACCTCACTCGCCACAAAATTGAATGGTACACTTGCTGAAAAGCTTACTCCGGCCATCGTAGATGCCGTCTTGTCCATATACCATCCCCCCGCAAAACCAGATCTGTTCATGATCGAGATCATGAAAATGCAGCATCGGACAGCTTCAGATACATCCCTCATCCGTGGGCTCGCACTAGACCATGGAGCACGACACCCAGATATGCCTAAGCGCGTGGAGAATGCTTTCATTCTGACACTGAACGTCAGTTTAGAGTATGAGAAGTCGGAAGTAAACTCAGGTTTCTACTATTCGAGCGCAGACCAACGGGAGAGGCTTGTGGAAAGCGAAAGGAGATTCGTAGACGACAAACTTAGGAAAATCGTCGAACTCAAGAAGGAAGTCTGCGGCAATGACCCAAAAAAGGGATTTGTTATAATCAATCAGAAGGGAATTGATCCACTGAGTCTCGATGTCCTAGTCAAGAACGGCATTTTCGCACTTCGAAGAGCGAAGAGGAGGAATATGGAGAGGTTGCAGCTTGTTTGCGGTGGTACGGCTCAAAACAGCGTAGATGATCTGACCCCAGATGTCCTTGGATGGGCTGGCGTCGTGTATGAGCATCAGCTGGGGGAAGAGAAGTACACATTCATCGTAAGTGGCAAATGCTTCATTTTCGTGCATGAGAGGATTCCCACCAACCAATCAACAGGAGGATGTAAAAGACCCGAAGTCAGTCACGCTCCTTATCAAAGGCCCAAACACGCACACCATCATGCAAATCACAGATGCAGTCCGCGACGGACTGCGAAGCGTTTACAACATGATCGTAGACAAGAGCGTTGTACCCGGTGCAGGAGCGTTTCAGATAGCATGTGCTGCACACCTCTCGAGCGAAGCTTTCAAGAGGCAGGTAAAAGGCAAGGCGAAATTCGGAGTCTCAGCATTCGCGGACGCTCTTTTGGTAATACCAAAGACTCTTGCAGCAAATTCCGGTCATGACATCCAAGATTGCCGTAAGCTCAGGAACCCCATCGAATGCATTTGCGGCATTGCTGATCCTTAATCTTAGTAGCTGCACTGCAGGACGAGCAAGGAGAGGGCAACGTTGTCGGGCTGAACTTGATAACGGGCGAGCCAATGGATCCAATTCAAGAAGGGGTGTATGACTCGTTTCGTGTTTTGAGGAATTGCATTGCATCGAGTTCAGGCATAGCTTCCAACCTTCTATTGTGTGACGAGCTACTGAAAGCAAGGCAGATGGTGGGTTCAATATGACAGCGTTCAGTATAAAGGCTAACAGCGCACAGGGGCGTCAACAAGGTCCTGGGCCTGGCGAAGGTGAGGGCTAGTAGATATCACAGAGAGCTTTCAAATGGCAACACTTGCGTGCCTTGCATCTATGAAGCTACCTCGTCTCATAAAAAGCATCAGCGATTCTATTTGAGATAGGCTCGGTGTTGACGATGGCGAAGAAAATCATAGATAGTAATCATCAATGAAGATACCCCAGATAAAAGCTCGACTGCTGCAGACAATCCCCTTTCTCCTTTTCTTTTTTTTCTTGTTTTTTCCCTTCACACAAAGTACTCGAATAGCGAGATCTTACTTGAATTTGAGTGCACTTTGCTCCGTAGCTCTGAAGGACGGTGCGCCGTGATCGGATTCCTCGTTTGGGAATTGGAGAGGCGAAAGAGTCGCTAGCTCTACGGCGGATCATGGAGTGATGAAGAAGTATGGAATTTTGGCACGGGGGGAATAGCTGCCAGTGAAGGATAGAGAGAGCCAAAATATGCCAGGCTACCTGTCGGTTTAAATCTTATATCAACCCAAAAACTTGGTGGTATGAATCAAGTTGATAGTTGTAACGTTGTCGAGACCTTACTATGGCCAAGTACCTTGTCGGTATAACAAGAAACGGGCCCCCACACTCCAGCCTTACCTTAAGGCTCAAGGGCGTTGAAAGTAAATGCTGAAAAGGGAGGGGGAGACATCCAACCCATTTTCATCCCATACTTCTTACTCACCTAATTGCTCGAGCAAAGTTGATTACACTTTACCAAGTACTACCCTCCTCGTCGGGTCAATTCACATCTTATCAATGGAATCATCCTATTCCTGAAGGAATACACGCTCGCATTGGCGACTGTTGTCCGCCCTAGAATTAGGGCGACACGAGACCATCTCCTCCGGCCTCGAATATGTTCAGGATGCGCCGATACAGGGTGTTCCTCATCTTCGCTGTTATTGCGGTCGGTGCGCTATACCATTTCACAACTTTAGGCCGTCTCGGAAGCGCTGGTGCGGCGAGCGTCGAGGGGCTCAAGAACTTTGGCCAAAAGATTGAGTCGTCATCCTCCATCCCAGCTCCAAAGTCAGAGCAAGGTTCAAATAGTGAAGAAAAGTCGGATGCCAAAGATATCAATGCTCCTATAGCTGTTCCTAGTCTAGTAGATTCAGGAGCCACAAAGCCATCTATTGCAACAGCACAGGAGTCGGAGTCCCGAGCAACATCAGCAGTTCTCGTACAGCCCACTGCTAAACATGACGATTCAGTCGCCGGGGAAAAGCCTCTGTCAGCGGGCAAGCTTGCCCCAGCGGCTACGTCCACCCCCGCCAACAAGACAACAAAGGTCAAGACTGGCCCGGCAGACCCTATCATTGGACCCGGGGGTGGGAAGGGCAGGATGGAGATAATTGCAGAGACAGGGATCCCCAAGATTCATTGGAGCCAGCAACCAGAGCATTTCCCAATACCGACCGATGACATTATACAGTTACCTACAGGGAAGCCCAAAGCAATTCCACGGATTCAACATAAATTCACAGCTGAATCTGCAAGCGATAAGGCAGCTCGAGAAGACAAAAAGGAAATTATCAAAAAGGCCTTCTCGTTCTCTTGGGATGGATACAGGTCGAAGGCGTGGAAACACGATGAGTTGTCCCCAGTATCTGGCAAGTATCGCAACCCATTCTGTGGCTGGGGCGCAACCCTGGTAGATACTTTGGACACATTGTGGATAATGAACTTGAGGGATGAATTTGAGGAAGCTGTAGACGCCGTCAAAGAGATAGACTTCACTACAAGTCCGAGGAACGACATACCCCTTTTCGAGACCGTTATTCGATACCTTGGTGGGCTTGTTGCTGCGTATGACATAAGTGGTGGCACATATAAGGTACTCTTAGATAAAGCGGTGGAGTTAGCGGATATCCTCATGGGCGCTTTTGATACACCAAACCGCATGCCTATGACCTTCTACATGTGGAAGCCGTGAGTCTACAGATCAGCTATTGTAATGCACATTCGCTTAACATCTGACAGTACCTTCGCCTCCCAGCCTCATCGTGCAAAGACGAGGGTCGTTCTTGCGGAATTGGGATCTCTGTCGGTCGAATTCACGAGGCTTGCACAAATCACCAAGGAGGCAAGATACTATGATGCGATTGCTCGAATAACCAATGAGTTTGAAATCTGGCAGAATAACACCAGAATGCCAGGCCTATGGCCCACCAAAGTCGATGCCTCAGGATGCAAGAAACCGGAGCAGGCTCCACAAACGAAATATGATCATCCGACAAGAAAAGGACCCCAAAGCTCGAAACCGTTGCTAAGTCCCGATGATAGCTCTGTAGAGGCAGATGGTCCGAATCTTCTAGATGGAGGTCCCGCGAGGAAAATTAAGGCTGAGGATGCTCTCCAATCAAAAAGTGAAGGTGGTCTTGTGGATGCAGTGGATGAGGTGAGGAAAGCGAGCCTAAAGAGCGCAGCAGAATCCAACAACGCCATTTCCCCCGAAGCTACTGCAAGTGGCGTCGAAGCAGCCAAACATGCCGACCATGACTCTCATGATTCCGTTTCGAAGCCTTCTGCCGCCAGGGCTCTAATAGAGAGAGAGGTCCCTACCGATCCTGCTTCCAAACCCCCAGAGTGTGAACCGCAAGGCCTTGCATCACCACCGTACACTTCGAGCGAGGACTTTGGAATTGGTGGCGAGGCTGATTCTACCTACGAATACCTGCCAAAAGAGTATGTGCTTCTTGGGGGCTTAAATGAGCAGTATCGAACTATTTACGAGATGGCTGCAGAGAGCATTGCCAAGAATCTCTTGTTCCGCCCTATGATACCCGACGAGAAAAGACACATCTTAAACGCAGGTGTAGCCAAGGTCACAGAAAAAAAGAACCCTATTGACGATAAGTCCAACCTACAGCCAGAGGGAACACATCTTACGTGCTTTTCTGGGGCTATGTTTGCCGTTGGTGCTAAGATCTTTGAGCGTGAGGACGATATGGACATTGCTTGGAAGCTTACAGACGGATGTGTGTGGGCGTATGAAGCAACAAACACGGGTATTATGCCCGAAAGCTATTCAGTTATTCCCTGCCCGGATATGGACCATTGCCCATGGAACGAAACGCTGTGGCATGAGAAGCTCGACCCTTTTGGTGACTTGCGCGAGAAGAACCGGCTCTCGAGGCAGCAAGCTATCCTAAGCTCTCAGAAAAATACGCCGGTCGAAGATTCTATGAAACAGGTAGACAAGGTATCTCAGATTGAAGTCAGTACAGCCTCGTCCGCTCTGGGATTAGTCAGCTCCCAAACGGAAGGATCAAGTGGAAAGGAAGATGATCCAGAATCGACTGGAGATGTCATCTCCAAGTCGAATGTAGACAAGGTTGCGAATCCAAAAGCTGTCCACCCAGAAGAAGAAACCGATGAGCTCATGCCCAAGGCGAAAAATTTTGCCGCCTCTTCCAAGAACCTTGGCAGGAGGCAACTTGGAGATCTCAACGATGAGGACCCAATTACCCCTGCTGCACGAAAAGCTATTCCATCAGCGGCAGCGATTTCTCAAGATCCGAAAGACACGGTCACGAAGCCGACCGTTAAGACGAATGAAGAGCCCGTGATTGAGAAGAGTTCCGCGGAACAACATTTAGACATGTCAAAGGCGTCTGCCCCAAGTCTCAAAGACAAAACCACGAAGCTGAACCCTTCCAACAGCACAGCCAAAAATACGGTTTACACGCCACCACCAATCCCTACACGTGAGGAATTTGTGAAGGCTAGGATTAACGATGAGAGGTTACCTATTGGGATGACCAAAGTCACAGGCGGCAGATATCTCCTCAGGTGAATTAGCCTTCCCGATCTAGATACGAAAACTAGAAGCTCACAAAGATGTAGACCGGAGGCGATCGAGTCCGTTTTCGTCATGTACCGCACCTCTGGCGATGAATATTGGCGCGAAAAGGGTTGGAAGATGTTTACAGCCATCGAAAAGCATACCATAGCGACCTATGGCGCTTCGGCCATATCAGATGTTACGAGCAAGAAGCCGGTGGCCTTGGATGAGATGGAGAGCTTCTGGCTGGCGGAGACATTGAAATACTTTTACCTCCTATTCAGTGAGCCTGAGCTGGTCAGTCTGGATGATTATGTGCTGTGAGTTTTCACCATTTCCCCTCCCAGCTCATGCGTCCTAATCGCTTGAACAGGAACTCAGAAGCGCATCCATTCAAGAGGCCAACGTGAAAAGCAATTATATGCTATAAATAATGTCATGGATGCGTTAGAGGGTTTTGGCATAAGCAAGCCATGCATTGATGGCGTATGGGTTTGGTCTAGGCAGATGAGGTATTTGCGGAGCCTCGTGGTAGTCATTTCCCTGAGTCTTTGTAGATACGTGTGTTTTGGACTGAACGGCGAAAGAGCTGTAAAGTAAATTTACTAGCGTTTCTTCGACACTAGAGAAGAGGCAATAAGTACCTTTACCTTCGTCGCCTATTGCGCTTCGAGAAGCATGACACCAGCCTTCCATTTTCCTATGCTTAACCACGGGGACTGAAACGCTATCTGTTGTTACAGCCTCTGATCATGACCGTCGCCACTTGAGCAATGGAGTTCGATGTATCTTACACCTTAGACAATGAGCAGCAATTCTGGGATGGTGTGTAAGCCAGCGCCTCCGCCATTCTACAAAGGCACCTATTGATACTGGCTTCCAGAACTTGAAGAGATAGTTTCCGCACCATGCTCGTCTCACGAGCTCATAGACAATGCTCTAAGGTCCTATCTCAACTTCGTCACCAGTTACAAGGGTTTGCGCTGTCCATTCTACACAAAAGCAATCGGGCAAACCACTGAGTATCTCCGCAGGAGAATACATACATAGCGAATATGACATCGCCCGCTGCTCATACAGACTCCTCCAGTCCTCTCTCTTTATCGAAAACAAGGACTATATTCGCAGACAGATTGTCTACAGCTTACTACAGGTAGGGCGCTTTCAATCTACTCCCACAAGCAGCCGCTCATGTGCATCAGGAAGACTCTCCAGACATGCTACACCTAATCATAGCATTCCTTCTCTTCGATGGTCGGCAAAATGATGTTACCTTCGAGATGATGAAAGAGGAGGGTGGTTTCCCCAGACTACTAGAATTGATACAAGGGGAAAGAGACGATGATGCGGGCTTGCACAGAATGCTCCTTGAACTACTTTACGAGATGTCACGAATACAGCGATTGCGAATCGAAGACTTGAGTTAGCGCGGCCCTCAGCGATTCCCAGGTGCCTGAGATCTCTAACGATAATCAATAGTACTAATCGAAGACGAATTCATTGCGTACATGTTCCGGATTATCGAGGGCTTATCCGACGACGTGAACGATCCCTATCACTATCCCGTCATAAGAGTCGTGGTAAGTGGGTTGCGCTGAAGAAAGAGGCGAACCCTATGCTGACCTATTCAGCTCATATTGAACGAGCAGTACATGTGCTCGGCTCACGACCCAAGCCCAGATCAAGCTACTTCCCTGAGTACACCTCTGACGAATAGAGTCATGAAGATCCTTTCCACTCAAGGGTCCGCTTACAAAACATTCGGCGAGAATATCATCCTCCTTCTTAACCGAGAGAGCGAAACTTCCCTCCAGCTGCTTATTCTCAAACTTCTCTATCTCCTCTTTACCACACCGCCTACGTACGAGTACTTCTACACCAACGACCTGCATGTACTTCTTGATATCATACTGCGCAATCTGCTTGACCTCCCTCCTTCCTCTACGGCTCTACGCCACACCTACCTCCGCGTCCTGTATCCTCTCCTCGCCCACACACAGCTGAAGTATCCCCCGCACTACAAGCGGAATGAGCTTGTAAGGCTATTAGCTATGATGGCAGAGGATGACAACCACCATTTCGGCGCTGTGGACGAGACGACGAAGAGACTTGTGGGGCGTTGTGGCAGAGTAGGATGGTTGAAGGACGAAGAAGCGCCAGGCTTGAGTCCGACCTGGGTGAAGCAGCGGTTTTTGAGTGTCGATCTGCCCAGCGCTATGGAGAGTAGTCTTAGCGTTGTGGAGGTAACCACTCAGAGGGAGAAACCGGGGGTGAAGACTCCTAGTCGAGCGGAGGATGACAGGGCGACAGAAAACCACGGGAATAACGGGGAAGATTTGGGAATGGGCAACAGTGGTGCAGTATTCGCTGATCATGATGGGATTGGGAAGGCAGTGGGTGTGGAAAAGAGCCCATTCGAAGTTGAGGGAGAGGTATGATGCTCTCTATCGAGTGTAGGTCGTGATGTTACAAGGCCGAGGATATTTGCCTTGGAAAGAAGCAATGTCTTATCAGCTTGCGTGTTCGATATCCTTAGCTTGTCGGGCTTCTTGTATACATAGGCGGTCTGCGCGTGTTTTCCTGACTTCTGGCTCGTACACTTGGGTCCTAACCCACACGAAGTTATAAAAGATTGGGTCTATCATGTTTTGTGCATGTCTTCAATGCGAGCAGGCATAGCGAGACTTGTGTTTGGCAAGGTAGACTGCCTTCCTTTGACATCGCAGGCTTGTTTCTCTCGACTTTTTCAGAGCATACCTGGTTCAGGCGATTGGGTCCCTTTTCATGATGGCTGCTAACCCGGCGCCTCCAGCATCCGAGTAATCAATAAGGGTAAAAATTGCCAAGCACATCTAATCAGCGGTCGAATACCCTGCTCATATCACCTTCGCAGCTCTGAGCAAGTCATCAAGCGTCGAGAGGGTACATCCAGTGGAACCAAAAGTCTTGATAACCTCCCATGGCCCACTTTCTATGATGCCTTCGTCACTTGGCTGCAAAGTACTCCAATTTGGGCTATGCTTCGCCTTCAGCCATCCAAAGTCGTCGACTTGATCCCACAAATTCGGGAACTCGAGCCGAGGCCATTCAGTGGTATTCTGACGTGCAATTATGAACGAGAAAAATCTCGGGTGCCGTGGAGGAGAATACTTACATAGACGGCCGGAAATGGAGCAAACCGTATACCCTTGCAGTCTTCGATGATGGGTCTACTGCCGCAATGCAAATACACAAGACAATCCTTGCACTCATGCATACGCACCTGACGACTCCAAACGATCAGAGTGCTGTTCTGGACGCTGGTGATATGCGCGGCGCCAGTGATTCTGCCACAGATTAGCAGACTTTCGGTCACAGAGTTGATGGCTAGCGTTGCGAATGGACTTGGAGGTGAGTCGGAGAGGTCGATGGCGCTGTGGTGGATTTTGGTGATCGATATGGATGAGCCGGGTTTTAAGGAGCCGGAGTCGAGCTTGTGATACGTCGATGAGAGAGACGTGATTGTAGTAGCACCTGCTGCCTCTGAGACGAACCCAGCATCGAGGCTGCCCTGGTTTTCTTTAGGGTCGCTACTGTGATGTTTAGGCTCGTACGAAGATATTGCCTTAGCACTGTCGCCGGCAGCTGCCGAGGTTTGGGCTGAGGCATCTTCCCCGAGGCCATTACCAGAGTCGGCAGGGTTTTCCTGCGCAGTGGTCTTCTTACGAGTAAATGCAAACTTGCGCTTCGGTTGGGAAGCATTGCGTATCTCTTGCAGGTTTTCATTCAAAGACTTTACCGCCTATACAGCTGACCGCTCTATCAGCGTCGCTCGAAACTTGAACAGAGCGATCATTGTAAATACCGTAGAACAAGTGCGTTGGTCGTAGGCTGGGAGATAAGCTGAGGCATCCTTGACCTCATCCGAAAGTTGGGATATGCTGGCTACACAGTGATCTATGATACTCGCTCGTTCGGCTGGTTGGAGGGTGATATCCCTCAAGCGGGTCATCTGCTCTTGGAGCGCTGGATTCGAATATTAAGGTGATTCTTGAAAAGGCGATGGACACTTACAACTTTCTCCTTGCTTGAATTGGCGGAGGAAGTGCTCTTTCACATCGGAATCTAATGATGTATTTCCAGCGTCATTCGACATGATCGCTGTGGGTAACTAATGATGTGCTGGGTATATACCAAAAAGGTCTCTAAGAGAAAATTCTAAAAAGTCCAGGTCATCACGCTTTGTAGGGTTGAATTTCTGGGTTCATTGCAACGCCACGTGCCTCTAATTTTCTGGGTTACTGTCTATGCTGAGGCACGCTCCACGTACGAGTACTATCCGACATAATGGTCATGATTCGAACGAGCTTTACATAAAGAGTATACCGGTGCAACACCCTTCATGGAAGACGATTAATTTCTATGTACACTTCTATCTGATGAAATAGCGCTTGATGATGCATCAATCAGGTCCGAGGTACATCGATGCCGTAATTCTGCTTGATTCGTTCGGCTCGTCTTTCTCGATAGCCGGGACCGTATATACCTACTATCATTAGAGAGACTGAATTCCAAGCAGTTGGTTAGTTGGCTCACCTCTGCCCTCGCCCAGCTGGTCTAGCGTTTCCTGTATTGGTGTCCTTCTGAGCTTTCGCAAGGCCTCTTTTCGCTCATACTCGTCGACGTTTGGATCCTTGTCGTAGCCAGAAAATTTTCCACCAGTGTAGTCAAATACACCTTGCGCGATTGCCAGACCAGCTCCGAAACCCAAGACCGCGGGGAATGTCCTCACTGTGACACGATCAGGAAGTTTATCCATTAACAAAGAGAGGCCGCCTAACCTCTGAGTCCCAAGATAGCACCTGACAGGAAGCCACCGATAGCAGGGTTCCAGCTGTCGTCTTTCTCCCGAAGATTCGCAGCAGCAGCTTTTCCGAATCCATAGGCTCCTCCCGATGCAGCTATGGTTCTCGTGAGTGCTATGAAAACAGAAGAGATATCCTGAACAATAGCACACCAAATATTGCAATTATCCCTCCACCCCGTGTAAACACTCCCCAGGCTGTGACATTTTGTCTTGTAAGAGTATTCTGAATCGCAGAAATTGTAAGTCCAGCTGCCCCCATGACTAACGTCGATTCAATTGCAAGACCGACGGCATCTTTTGGCATATATGTCTTGTTGTCTTCAGAAGCCATAATACAGTAGAACAGAGGCACTGTCCTTGCGCACGCAGGGCTATTTTAATCCTGTCATTAGAACCCCCCTGAGTGAGGGAGCTGTAGTAGCGAGGTGAGTTGTTAGGAAGAGAGCTCTGCTCCACATGGTCGCCAAGATTTGCCAAGTCTCGGCGAAATGAAGCTCCGACATTCGATGCATGTTCGCAGCTAGCAGCTGTTGATGTTCAAAAGCTATATTATCCAACGTCAAGTTTTCATTCTCATTTTCAAAGTGGGCTACTGTTGCATGAACCTAGCCACGTACATCTTTCTTGTCCTGCCCGCCTTGCAGATTTCAGTACAACACTCGTATACGTTATCTTAATTTCGAAACCCCAACATCCGCTCTTATTCCAGGATAAATTCATACAGAACTTCACAGCGCTTTTAGAGGGTTCCAGCATCCTCCTCCTAGCCACCAGTCCCCACAGTTCAGCATCGATCCTTTTATTACTTGCCTCGTTCGGTGCTAAGCATCTCACTATCCGGCGCCTGAAACCGAAAGAACCGAAACGGCGAATAAATCCTCAGCTGCTCCAGCCTGAATAATACATATAATGCATAGATGGAATAGATAAACGCAAAGACTAGCTGTACGGTAGTATATGATCACGCGCTGGCATATGACTGAAGGGTGCCCTCGGCGTTGAAAGCCAACAACTGTCATCAAGGATGCTAGCTTGCCTAAAGCCTTTACAAAAGCCATCATGAGGGTCGTTCTTAGAGGAGGTGGGTTTTACGAGACAAGAGAATTATCCATATACTCATAATACTCCTTTTCAGGCAAGACCGCACCACGGCTCCTCAGCGATCTCTACGACTACGACCCTAGATACCTGGTACCGACGGCCTATAACACCCTGACTGGTCTTCCATATTTTGACGAGGAGGAGCAAAAGAACGTCTCTACGCCTCCACCAGGAAACAGCTGCAAGCATAAGTGGTCACTCAAAAGAAACCAGAGCAGCCTCCCTGATGATGGCTACAAGTCGGATTCGTCCACCGTGTGGAAAATTGCGGTGTTTTGCCTTGTATGTCGGTCTCATCTGGATCTCTTGATGGATTTTCGGGAAGGGAACGCCTTTTCAAAACCTTGCCCGACCACATCTAGGCCATTGCATCATTTTATGCACCAACCGCATTTATCGAAGCCTAGACAGTATGGCGTACTTGCCCCAGATCCGGATACAGGATTCCCATGGGTGGATGAGCAACATTTCCAATGTTCTGCGGCTGAGTGCTCTGCAAAAGTAGTCATCTGGTTCAAGCCACCTAGGCTTTCCCCAGATTGGGTGAAACAGCTTACCGACAAGTTCATGATCAAGACTCGAGCGGAGAGAGCAATGGTAGAGGAACCTAAAAGATTTGAGGGTCATGCTGTCCCACTACCAGTAAATGTCCTCAGCAATCTGCGCATATATATCTGGAACGCTGTTCAGACTCCAGAGAAAAGCAGGAAAATTCCAGGACATAACAAACAGTTCCTTTTAAGTTTAGGAGAGTCTTGTGTTGATTTGCTTGAATATGTTGGATTTACACGTGAGGTAATATTAAGTGGTGTATATCAATATAGCAGAGTTGATTTAGTGATCGTAGGGAGAAGATTGGCTACCACCGGAGCCTGAAGTGCTTGCGCCACCCTATCCGACAAACTCACTCAACAATCGCCTGGATGATTTACTTAGGGAACTGGATGTCCTGATCTCCGAAAGACCCGACGATGAGAGGCGTACCATCAGCAACCAGTACGTTGCCGAATGGGCAAAAAGAGACTTGAGTGCCGTACTGGGTTGTCTTGACTGTAAGTGGCAAAAGCTCTTTTTCCGCAATGAACTGAAGCTCATTTGTTCTAGTCAAGCAAAGCATACGCTCTAGGACCATTGATCTGACTGATCCCATGGAAGAGCACCCGTAAGTCCAAGTGTGACATCCCATGTCCCTATGCTTCCAGGCTTATAAGTCCGAGATGGCATGCCGGTTTAGGTGCCAGTGCAGACTTTCATGACGAGCTCATAGCATTCTCATATGAGCGACAATTGGAAAAGGATCCCTACAACACTCCGTATTACTTGGGCTGTCTTCAAGGAATAGCAAAAGGGCGTCGCAGCGAAGCCCTTGACACAAAAGTTGCGATCGAGGCTTCCCAGAACAAAATTAGCCTACAAGACGTGAAGGCTGCTTTCAAGGAACTTGGCCTAAATTCTCGAGCTGACTATGAGGATGACACAATCATCGGCACATTTCAGTCAAGAGTTTCTGATGCCCCTAAACAAGAGCCAGAGATGCGAAGGGCTTTAAAGATTATTGGCCAAAGCCGCGATAGTGAAAAGATCCAACTTGTAGCATCCCAAGGTACGCTAAAACCTGCAATGACTATTGTCTGGCCGATGAATTACTAACACAATCACAGCTGTCACAACTTATGAGCAAGCGCTTCTCTACTTAGATGCGTCCGCAGACCTTACCGATGACTTCATCGTGTCCATGTACTCTGTCAAGGTATTCCGTTTGACCTTGTCCCTTATCACATGATATAAATTCACTTTAATCTCGTTTAAATGTCAAAGTTGGCAACACACCATTTGCTGATCGCATTATGCTTCTTCATGCAGGTCGATCAGCCATCCTCAGACGCATCTACAGCACGCCACGCCGTCGCCTTGATTGCCGACCACCGCAAGAGCAACGCTCTTAAACATTGGCTTGAAACTGGTACACTAGGCGAGTCCGAGATGGATGTCGATCAAGCATACGTTCGCCTAGGAATCAGTGACCGAACACTTGACGATGAAACGATCCTTGCTCTATACGACTCCTTGAAATCCGATAGTCCCTCCCAGACTAGCGACTTTAAGAATGCACTCTTTGCAATTGCAAAAGCAAGGGACTCTCCACGCCTGAAGAGTTATCTGAATTCTGACATGAGCTCACGGGGGCATCCAATCTCTGAGTGGCCAGTGGGCTTGGAAAATATTGGCAATACGTGCTACCTCAACAGTTTGCTACAATTTTATTTCACTATCAAGCCGCTAAGGGAGCTTGTGCTGAAGATCAATGAGTTTAAAATGCCGACTGACGGAGAGAGCTTAAAATCGAAGCGAGTAGGATCTAGGAATGTGTCTAAAAAAGAGGTCGATCGTGCACAGCAATGTGAGCACTGTTGTCTACTATTAGTGAAGGGTTTACTGACTTGCACAGTCGTCGATCAACTGAAGAGGCTATTCGAGGATATGATTACGTCTTCCAAGGCTTCAGTGACGCCAGAGCCAGAACTTGCTCGTCTCACCCTTGTCAGCTCTTCTAAGGAAGAACACATACGTCGCCAGTCCATGCTCAGCCCTACTCGTCCTTCACTGGGGCGGATCCACGGCAGTCCTGTTTTTGGTCCCCTAGGTCCTTCTAGTCCACCTCAGAAAGACACGGACATGTCTTGCGATGCGTCCCTTGAAGCCACAGACTCGAATGTCGTCAAGGACGATCACAACGGCGACGACGCGAGCGATGTAACCTTGGTTGATGGTCCATCTACTACTGATGATGACGTTATGATCTTGGACAATGATGATGACGATGATGAGAAAGGCCTACAACGGAAGCTTTTCGAGGATAAGGAAAACATGCCGCCCAGCAAAGAGTCAGCCCGAGAGACCTCGCCACTGACACACCTGAGACCTCTTAGCGAGTCTTCTCCGTCCCGTGTGAATGAGCAGCAAGGCTCCGCAAACCCTTGGAATGCAATGGAGAGTGAGACGACAGATTTCAACAACGAATACTCAAAATCTTCCGAGTCTAGACAGGACGATCATATTGAAGATAGCAAATCGATCCTCATACCGCCGCCGAACAGACCTCCGCCAGTCCCGCCAAGGCCAAAGCCAATAGAAACGAATGCTGTCCAAGAGGCTGAGTATGGCGCTCAACAGGACGTCACTGAAGTCATTGCAAATGTGCTCTTTCAATTACAATGTGCCATCAAGGCCGAATCCGTTGACGAATCTGGGGAACAGATTGACGAAGTCAAACGCCTATTCTTCGGAAAACAAAAGTCTTACACCACCAACAAACAGGGGAGAATCAGGACCAAGGAAGAATACATGTCCGATATCAAAGTCGATGTAGCTACGGGATCCCGCGATATTTACGCAGCTTTAGACGGCGCTTACGACGTTCAAGATGTTGAAGTAGGTGGGAACCTCGAGCCACAGTACACATCAATCAGTCAACTCCCGCCTATTCTGCAAGTACACGTCCAACGAGTACAATTCGACATGGAGAAGAAGTCCGTGTTCAAGTCGAATCATCACCTGGAGTTGAGAGAGACCATTTACATGGATAGGTACATGGACTCCTCGGATGCGGATCTAATGCAAAGACGTCGAGAATGCTGGGAGTGGAAGAAGCAGCTCGCTAACTTGGAGTCGCGGAGGGCCGAGCTTGCCACCTCAGACGTTAGTAACCCTTGCTTCTAAGCTTATTTCACGACTAAGATGTGACATAGATGGGTATGGACATGCCAGAAATCCTAGAAGCCACATGTAGGTTCTTGCGCCAGATTCCGGATATAGATGACAAAGACCCCATCGAGGTTCCGCCGAGGCTGCTGCAAGAGCTGGACTATGCTGCAACAGCGGCCAAAAAGGAGTTTGAATGTAAGTATACAGCATTGAACAGCGAGCCGCTCATGCTGACACAAATTGCTAGCCCTTGAGTTGCAGATCAGGGACCTGAAGTCCCACATTGCCAGCCAATTCAACGACCTTCAGAGGATCCCATATCGGTTGCATTCCGTCTTCATTCACAGAGGCTTCCATAATTCTGGTCATTATTGGATTTATATCTACGATTTTGCGAAGCAATTGTGGCGAAATTACAACGATGGGTATGTGATTGAGGTCAAAGATACCAAGGAGATATTCGAGCAAGAACCAGGGGATCGACCTGCTACGCCATACTTCTTAGTCTATGTCATGGACAAATCCAAAGAAGATTTGGTCAATTCTGTGTGCCGAGATGTCGTCGAGCCGCCGCCAGAAGAGCAGCAGGATACTGTGATGGAAGACCGTAGCCAAGTTCAAGAGATCCGAATAGATGGCAATACCTACGGGCCGGCCAACTCATCCATGGGATACGCCAAAGCAGAATCCTACAACAGCCAGGGCTGGACAAATGGTGATGGCTGGGTAGACAGCAGTGGCTGGAATCAGACTGAAGCTCAGGTGTATTCGAACTGGTAAAAGGATCCATGTCCCAGAGGATCAAGGACCCAATGCTTATCGAGTGCAGACTCCCATAGTCTACCACGGGCCCACCAATGTCCTCAGCCGCCGAATATCGCTACGTTCTCACTCTGCGATAGTGTTACCAATCCAAGTCCGCATCCTTGAGCGTCCTAAAGCTCATGGCCCATAAATACCTCTCCATAGTCAGGAGACGTATTGGTATTATCTATTCGCAGCACCTTTTCCGGTGAGGTGCGTAAACACACGGATATATCCTGCTAGGACGCTTTTACGAGGGCCCAGCCTCTAACTTTACCGGAGAACCACTTGTGATCTAGGCGGATTTCACGGCAGTGAGATTAGGATTGGGCATGTTTGTCACTCCTCTTCTCTGTAATGGGTTGATGTCAGCGTACCGGCCCCCTTCAGACCCAAGTCGGTCTGGCGTTTTCTTTCATATCAGCATAAGTGCTCAGCATAGCGGCGGTGCCAATTGGACCAGTGCAATAGGGGGAGACAGGAAGCATGCTCGGTTGTTCGTAAAGATACCAATACAAGTCGTTGAATTCCTTTACAATCTTGATAACGTCCGCTGTAGAGGTAAGCACACTCGTACCTTCAGGTAGATCAAAATTGCACTGGAGAATATTATAGAGAAACCTATCTTAAGGGCTAGTGGATGTGGGTTCTGTTTGAGACGGGGTATGTCTTAAGTCAGATGTCTGAGGAGAGGCGAATGACGACTCCCTACGGCTATGAGGGCAGGGGAGGTGGATGAAAATGCTGTAGCTTGTATTATTGCTTAATAAAAACATGTATGCAGACATTATGAGCTGGTGGGAAGAATCCTCCATCGCTACTCCGTACATGCAACCGGAAGACCTTCAACTGGTACAAAATGCTCATTGAAAAACAGCAAAAAGAAAATGAATGACAACAGCTTTTAGTGATATCCAGCTGTCCGGAAAATAAAACAATTCGATAACGCATTCTTCCTTTGTTCAGGCTGCAGTGCCAACTCAGCACAGGCTGCTCCCCGACCTCTTCTCAGTCAAACCCCCGAAAGCAGTCGAAGCCAGCGTCACTCTCATTAAAACCCACACAACGCCAACAAGTTAACAGACCATGCGGATCATAAGTCTGCTTGATCTCCAGCAATCTCTTGTAGTTGTCCCCCCAAAACGCCTGCTGCCAATCGCTCGTGAACGGATCCGCCTCGTTAAAATGCGTCCCGGATCCGGGGGTCAGATCCTCCAGACTCTTTGTGATCTTCTCCGTCATCTCCACTACTGATTTTCTCTCATCCACGGTGCTGTTCCAGCTCCATTCCGGGGGGTGGAGGCCGAGGAGCCAGTACGAGTCTCGCCATGCTGGGGTGTAGGACGCTGAGTCGGGAACGTAGGGGTAGAGGACGGGGCCGACGGGGATGATGTAGGCGTAGGACTTCTGCTCGGCGTAGGATGCGAGGAAGGAAAGCATTTTGGCGCGGCCGGGGGCGGTTTCGAACATGTTGAGCGGGATCAGGCGCGTGCTCAGGACGTGGGCGCTGCCGATTGGGGGGGGTGGCGGGACGTACTTGACGTAGAAATCGTGGTAGATGAGTGATACAAGTTCGCTGGTGCCGTTCTGGCTGTGGGCGAAGTCTGTGATGTCCTTGACGGATTCGTTGGCTTGGGAGAGGGATAGTAGGGGAGTAACGATGAGCACGCTGCCGGGGTTGATGTTACCGCCCCATCCATCGTGAGCCCATTGTGCTGTGGAATTGATCACAACGTCAACGAACGGGACATAATTTGCAGGCGTCGCTGGGTAAGTAATGTTGGCTACTGTGATTTTGAAGGCCTCCTCCACTTTGTGGGTGCTTTCTAGGACCACGCCAAAAGTGCCGCCGCCGCCGCCTCGCAAGGCCCAAAAGAGGTCCTGATTCTGGCATGCGTTTGCTGTTCGCAACACGCCATCCGGAGTGACGACTTTATACTGTATGACCCTATCGGCGCCTAGGCCGTAAACAGGACACAGTACTCCTTCTCCTCCGCCTTGGGGCCAGCCACCAGAAGCACCAACCACGTCGTTATATGCACTGACGTAGGTAAAATTGTGAGTACCAGAATATTGCATAGCTTGAGCGGTATTGACTCCTGCTCCAACGGTCATGGACATTGGGATTGCGCTCGCCTTACCACAACCTTCAGGAATGAAGTTTTGGTCGTGGGAGATGTCTTTCAGATTCCAGACCCACAATCCCAGGGATCCTTTCAAGCTGTTTCTCCCGGAGTTGGAGCATCCAGTGTTCTTGATGGATAGCCTGATGCCAGTTTTCTTTGCAAATTGGAATGCTTCAACAACATCATTTGGCTCTCGTACATCGATGTAGTGGTCGGGAACGCTTCCTTGATTACAGCTTGTGTTGGTGTAAGCAAGAGGATCCGTGGGATTTCGATTGTCCAGTAAACATCCATCTCCCGGGACTGAGGCGCAGATCTCGTCCTGAAAGTTCAGGTATCCATTGAAGAGGTTGGTTCTGAAAGTTGCTGACGTATATTTACTCTGTATGGCACTGCAAGCGGTTGGATCAACTGGCACCGGCTTCCCGTTATAGCTGGAGAAGCAGGGCAGTGCAAGTGGAGTGGCAGCATAGAGACGGCCATGAACAGATTGATTGAGGTTCGACCAGGTCGCTTGACTGAAACATGTCTGGCTACAAAAAGAGGCTGCAAGGACAGCTTGTTGCTTTGAAAAGAGCATCTTTGAGGAACTCAGATTAAGATGTGCCTCAGCTCTGCAGAACACAAGAGCAGAAATCGAGAGGAAACGCCCCATCTCGCTCTTTATACCTGCCATCTTGCCCCGCATCACACCCTCTAGAAAATGGTAAAAAAAGCAGAAACCAAAGTCTTACTCAGCGTAGGCTTCACGGATTTATGCCATCTTTTGATCTCACGAAAAAGGAAATCATGGCGATTTGATCTGTTAAGAAGGCACCCATTATCAGCGACCCTATTATATTCGACGTGTCACTTCCCTTCCCTTTCCTTCAGACTGGCAGCAACGAGGATTGCAAGAGAGTAAAAGGTGGGTGGTAACAAGACTAACAAGATGGTGTGGGTGTACGGATTAGAAGTATTGCTGGATGCTGCGCCAGCCGCGCCACATATCTACCTTGGCAGCTTCTACTCAGCCGCCAAGACCAGCTAGCTCGTGTGGGCTAGGCAACTCCGTTCGGATGAGTGTGTGCTTATCTCCGTACCTACTTAGGCTACTTCATCCGACCCTAAGAGCGGGTGAGCCGAGCACCACACTCACCAGACTGAGCTGCTGGGAGGCAAGCGCCAAGATTTCACCCACTCGAACAGTTTGGCATTTCATCGCCCGCATCAAAATTATATCATCCATTCAAAATCAATCATTCTAGGGCTCTCATTCACGCAGTTCACTTAATAATCATCATCATCATCATCATCACGGTGTATAATGAATGACATCGTTGTCTTCCCTTGAAACGTTGCAGAGTCCCCCAGCAAGCGTTATGGCGCAGCAAGAACATAGGTCTGATAGTTTGGAGGTTTGTGCACACTCTACCCAACAATAATATTCCAATGTTTTAGGCCAGTGCTCACTCAATGCAAACAGGAGCGACTCAAGAGCCACGCCAAATCATTTGACGGCCTACTCTCTTTAATTCCTGCCAAGTACTACTACGGAGAAGACACAAGCGTACGTTCCCTATCTGAGGGCTTTGGCCTCCGGGCTTCGGGGGACTTGACATTTCTTGACCGGCTTGAGGCTGATCCTATCCTCCAATCTTAGGGTCAATGGCAGCGGAGGAAACAAACCAAAGAAGAAGCGCGAGCTGCCAAGCGTGCAAAGCTCGATCCGGACAATGCAAAGAGTGCAAAAGACGTATTGGACGAGCAAGCTGCGAATGCACGCAAGAGGAAGCGAGAACAGGATGGCGACGTCTCGGAAGTGAATGATGTGGAGATTGAGAATCCGCTACCTCGTTCAGTCAAGAAAGGCAAGCAGACAAAGAAGCAGAAGAGGGAGGTGAAAGGGACAGCAAGTGATCGCGCCGAACAAGAGCCGGTCGAGGACACAGCGCAGGATGAACCCGAGCCAGATTCAGAGACCTTGAAAAAAGCCAAGGCAGAAAAGAAGAGGCAGAAGAGAGGTCTCAGGAAGACCAAGGAGGAAGCAAAGGCTGCCAAGGCAAAGGCGAAGAAAGAGAGAAAGGCCCGAGAAAGTGAGCTAAAAGAAGACTCTAAAGATGCTGCAGCCGGTGCGGATGCTAGCGATGCAGTTGATGGGGTCGTTCAGAATGGAGAGGTTGATCGGATTGAGATGGACAACATCGGAGACGAACACCAGATTGATTCTTTATCTACAGCTACACCATCAACAAGCCGCTCACCTGCCTTTGACGCTTCAGAAACCCACTCAGGCTCCTCCTCAATCTCATCCATCGCACCTCCCACCGCGATAGAAGCCCCACGACCCGAAGAGCCGTTAAACAGAGCGGCCAAAGAAGAACGCAAAGAACCGAAACTCACCCCTGAAGAAATCAAAATCCGCTTCGCAGCCCGCCTCGAAGCCATGAAACGAGCCCGCAATGCCGACGGTCTCAACGGTGCACCTGCTCGCAACCGGCAAGAACTGATAGAAGCCCGTCGCCAGAGAGAAGAGCAACGCAAGGCCCACAAGAAGGAGCTGCGTCAAAAAGCAAAGGAAGAAGAGCGACAGAAGCGCAACGAGACCCTAGCACGTGGTTCTCCACTCCTTTCGGGCTCACCCCTCCTCTCACCAGGCTCAGCTCTCAACACACCCTCATCACCCGCCCACAACTTCTCCTTCAGCCGCGTCACCTTCGTCGACGGCCAACATGCCTCGGCCAACCTGAACGCCATCATCGACCCGAAGACGAGACCCAAAGGCCCATCGGACCCCCGCACCGCACTTTTAGCCGCCCAGAACAAGCAATCCCGCCTCAACAGCCTCAACGAGAGCAAAAAGGCCGACCTGACGGAGAAGGAGACGTGGCTGAACGCTCGCAAGCGAGCGCACGGGGAGCGTATCCGCGACGACACGTCGCTACTCAAGAAGACGCTGAAGCGCAAGGAGAAGCAAAAGAAGAAGAGCTCGAGGGAGTGGGACGAGCGGCTCGACGGCGTCAAGAGGAGCCAGGACATGAGGCAGAAGAAGCGCGAGGCCAACCTGCAGAAGCGGAAAGAGGACAAGGGGAAACCGGGCGCGAAACCGGGCGCGAAGACGGGCAAAGGGAAGCCAAAGGCCAGGCCGGGGTTCGAAGGCAGCTTCAGGGCCAAGGCGCCGAGTGGGGGAGGAGGAGGAGGAGGAGCGGACGGCGGGAGGCGAAGGTGACGGACGAGCCGTTTGTGGCAGCGACGACGGGTAGAACTAGCATTTCATTTCATTTACCCAGCTCGGCATCTTCATAGCATAGCATAGCATTTTTTCCCCCCGCCATCCCTCCAAAAGCTACGTCTTTCCACGATCACGATCCGCACGCAGATGACAGCAACATGGGCATTGAGCATGAACATGAGCATGTCATGTTCAATCCCCTCGAACCCTTTCCTCTCCTTTCCTCTCCCTTTCCATCCAGCCCTCCCTCCCTCCCTCCCTCACACCCTTATGTACCTCGTACCAACCAGCCATTCCACACCACCATTCCTTCTTATCCCCCCCCAGCAAAAAATCACCCGATGCCCGTTGTCGTCATACCACCCGCCACCCCCTTCTTTTCTATTCATTTCCTTTCATTTCATCTCCTTTTCTCGTCTTTTCTTTTCATTTCTCATTTCTTTCGTGTGTGTGTGTGTGATACGAACGAAACCCTCCAATGATGGTTCTGCACGTATGTATCGCTTTAGCTTAAGGTAGGCTTACGCCGCTGCCTTGATTTTCTTTTTTCCTTCTCCGTGCTGGGCTCGGGGCGCACGAAAAGGAAAAAGGAAACGAACGGGTGGATAGGTGGGTGGGTGGGTGGCATGTTAAATGTAGGTACTTGTGCGGGTTTGCAATCGAGGGTGTCTGATTTGTTGTGGAGGCATTTGTGGTGTGGTTGGGTTGGGTTGGGTTGGATTGCGATTGGGCTGGTTAGGTATGACGGCTTGGTTTTTGTCTACATTGTGTGATATGAGAGAGTGAATGGCGGTGAAGAAGTGAAGATCCGGATCAGGTAGGGGTTGCGAGGTAGCTTTGGTTTGGGAATGTCAACAGCAAATAGGAGTGTGACGTTGGGAGGATGTTGACGGATAAGGGGGTGCAGGAATTATGAGCAGGGGTACGTTCAAAATGCTGTGAATTGATTGACTGATGCATGCAGCAAGCAAACGGCAAAGATCGAGATGGGATGATGTGAATTGCGCGTTTTGATTTTCCTTTTTGTTGAAAGTTAATCTGTGAAGCTGTGCCTTTGGGGCGGACCAATTGCAGAAAAGGCCGAAGGGGGTCATGACATGCAGCATGTCAGATCTCTCATGTCACCGAATCGTGCATCCAGATCTGATGCTAGGCCCCGTCATGGGCTGACCGAATCGCAACGTCCAACGATAATGCTTGGAAGTGGAGAGGGGGGTTTGATGTTTTAATAAACACTTCGAACACTGCGGTGAAGAATGTATCGTACACTTGGACCAATCACGTATTAGTCGGCTGTGCCTTGATGCGGAGAATGGTTGAATTGGTTGACTGGGCTGGCAAACGCGAGGCGGGCCTCACCGCCATGCATGCTTTTCAGCAGGAATGCCGGGCTGCTGGTTCTTTGCCAGATGATATGGAAATTGAAAAAGGTAACGCCATGATTATGGAACCATGTATGTATAATTACAGTCAAGACCGATGGAGGGTATCATGTATCAAGGAAAAGGCAGACACCGATAGATGCTCATGCAGTATTCTCGGTCCACGATGTGTCGATGAAAGCATCCCAACCTCCATCGATACCCACCGGCGTGGCAGTGCCGCTGCCAGCTGCGCTGTTCCCACCTGCATACATCTGACCCTTTGAGAAATCATGCAACGAACCATCATAAGGATGGAACGAGATTGGCGATGCAGATATTGTCGTGGATGGCTGAGCATAGATCTGATGACGGGGGGACATGTCCAGCGCACTGGGAGCGAGTGTGGCGCTCATGCCATCATATGACTGATTGAAGCTTCGCGGCTTCTGAAGGGTAGATGGAGTCGTGTTGTAATTGTACGGCTGGGGAAGATTTTCGCTTCCGGCCATCAACATGGACGTGAACGGATCGTTGGGATCCAAAGCCGGTCCGAGGAGCATTTGCGCCTCGGTCGGAAGTGATGTAGTGAGGGGATTCATGTTGGATAATCCGTTCATGCCGCCAAATTGGTGCTGTTGTTGCATGGGCGAATGCTGTGGGGGCGCCCTCATCTGCTGTGAGGTCTGGCCTTCTGGTTTCACGTTCATGTTATTGAAGGTGGATGATGTCTGGGGAGGTAGGGGCCTCGTGTGCATGGACTGTGGCGTCGCTGGTCCCCCCGTTGGTGAGTGGGATGATGACTTGGACGATGCCGATGTCCGTCGACGATCCATCTCGGGTACGGTTTGAACCGGACTTGGTGCAGGCATGCTGGGGGAATATATCGGAGTATCATGGGAGCCCGAGGCTGAGCGTGCTTGATGGCTTGGTCGGTATCCCGGCGTTCCTGGTGTGGGATACGGCTGGCCAAACGTGGATGGTGACTGCTGTTGGGGTAGATTGTGGCCCATGAAGGGAGAGGGATAAATGTTCTGGTTGTGCGCAAACTGTGGAGCGTTGGGGTACTGCTGGGCGTATGAATTGGTAATGGCCTGGTCCAGAGCAGATCTCATGGCAACGTGGTTCGTAAGATAGGCGGACAGGCGTCTGTTGAAGTCGGCTGAGCCGGTCTGAAGGTGGGCCGTAAGTCGTCTGTACTGCATGGGTAGGTCATCATCTTCCTCCTCATACATCTCCTCATTGACGACATCCTGTTCGGTGACTCGTAGTGAGCGACCAGTGCGTCGCTTATGTATCTCCGAAGCTCGTCTTGCTGACTCGACTCGAGCCTCAAGACTCCGGTCACTTCTCCGAGAAGCTGCGATATAGGCACTGCATCGTAATGAGAACAGGTTGGCAGAATGATGAGAGGAATCATGGCATACCGCTCTTGGTTTTCTTCATGAGTCCGTTCTGTTTTCAACGCCTTTGCAGGCGGAACGGTTCGCTGGGGAGGCATGTTATGGGTTGTTCTCTTTGAGGCACAGAAGAGAGTCCGACGGTAGAGCCGATGAGATGGAAGCAAAGTAAAAGCTCCAGCTCTATGCAAGGATGAAGAGAAGAAATCTGGGGGGAAAGAGGAATCCCGGCGGGTTTTGTTGCAGGCGAGAGCAGGCGTAGAGAAGAATATCGCGTCGCTCGGGGGGGGGGGGGGAGCGTGAAACTTGTGGTCAGGAGCTTCTTGCGACAAATCGCTAAGACCTTGAGCAGGGAGCAGAGAGTCGACGCGGACGAGTGATGTTTGGAGTAATTTGGGGGGAAGAATAGAAGAATAAATTAATTGGAAGATGAAGGGATTGGGGGAGTTGAAGGGCGAGTTGATTGAAGTTTTGAAGTATTTGGTGTGAGGGGTGAGGGTGAGGGGGGGGAAAAGGGTCTGTTGAAATCGATATTGAAACCCTTGCGATGGTCAGAGCAGCGGACCCTGACGATCGATCTGGAATTGGTGTGGATTGCGCCTACGCCAACTGCCGAGAACGGGCTGACGGGGTCCTATTCGTACTCGTGTCTGCGTCTTTTGCTCTGCTGAAGAACAACGAGATCGTCGGCTAATTGGAAAAGAGGATAATGATCAGGATAAGAGTGGGAGGAGGATTTAATCTGATGAATGAAGATTTGAAAGGATATGGAGAGTGAGTGAGGGAGAGAGAGAGAGAGAGAGAGAGAGGAAAAAGGGTTTGTAGAAGGGAAGGAAGAGGGAAGAGAGGGTCAAGTGGCTATTTAATCAATGAATAATATTGGGAAAAAGACGGGATGTGGGATCCCCTCGGATGTTTAGGCTAGGAAAGGAACAAGGGAGTAGTTTAGGATGCAGATGGGATACCTGAGGGATACTTAGGGATGAGGATAAAAGGGATAAAGGGATAAGTAGAAGAGGGAGAGAGGGAAGAGAGAGGAAGAAGAGAGTAGGGGACATGGTCTGATAAGAGGTTTACTTTTTGAATACCTTGGAGAGTTGGGGGTAAGAAGTAGACGGATGGAAGTGCTCGGGTATAGCTCTCGGTCGGGGAAGGCCAAGGCTAACGGGCAAAGCAAAAAAACAAAAAATAAAAGAAGGGTATAATAATAAAGTAATTCGTAATTAATAATAATGGAAAAAAGGGAAAAAAGGGAAAAAAGGCAAATTTCCCAAGGGTGCAATCTCTCATCCATAGAAATCCCTCCGTTAATCGTAATCGTAAAAAACCCCAAAGCTGCGCAAGGACAGGATACAATATGATACGCGAATCTCAGTTTTTGACAGAGCGGGCCATACCCCAAATCGTACCGAAATCGGGCAGATCATTACACATTCTTTACTTCGTACACCTTAGGAGCTAAAAAAGAAGGGGCTAAAGCCGGGTCTCCTTCTTTCCGAAGCATCACAGACCATCTCTCATTGGCGCATCTGAAAACCTTCATCTTAGTGCCAGATTAGCGAGACTAGCGCCATCTAAGAAGAATCAGCGAAGAACGGTTCCAGTCTCCACTTTCCCTCAAACCTTGGATCGTGGCTTTTTCGCTTGCAAGCTTCCTGCCCCATCTTGCAACCAATCAACCGCATCTCATTGGTCACATCTTCTTCCTGCGCTAAAACTCCCCCTTAAAACTCTCTGGCGTTTGCTCCGACGTTTTTTCTGACTGCCGGTAAAACAAATTATTGACGAAATCTTACTACTCAAAATCTCAGATCTCAAAACCAGGTAGATGGAAACTATATGGCTTCAGACGTCACTGCGCCAAAACGCCCACAAGATTTCAATCGGAGCGAAAATTCTTGAATTATTATTGGTGAACAATAATAATAATAATGCCACCATAGCTATCAAACATCACTTCTCCGGCTGACCCAGTCCCAGGCGCTAAAAAGCCTGCCGACTAAGATGGCCAATGCAGCCATGCCTCCAATTGGGAATCCCGCCAAAGTCATGGTCTCCTGCTCTGCTTTTCCTCTCTATTCGCCTCGGCTTTCCGCAATCTCAAGAGGCCAAAGGAAAGGGGGGGGGGGGGGGGGATGATCTACCCTTAAATGAATGCTGGTGGTCACACGCTATGCACGCGTTTCTATCATCTGGGACTCCCAATGCGGAGGCAGCGGAGAAGAGACCGAAGCCTGGATGCTTTCTCCAACGCTGATCCAGTCACCATTGCCTGTTCCTTTAGCGTTGCACACCGGAGAAGAGACCGAAGCCTAGATGCTTTCTCAAACGTTAATCTAGTCACCATTGCCTGTTCCTTTAGCGTTGCACACCTAACAAGCGGAGCTTGCTCCTTCCTTTGCCACTACTGTACTCGATCGAGCGATCGAGCGATCGCAACGGCAACGGCAACGCATGGGAGGATATGGAGTGTATCTGGTTCATTTTCATCCAATCAAACCGGCCTTGAATCGAAAAGCTTTGCCGATTGACTTTATTCTGTGCAGGAGATCTGACGGCGTGGGCCCATCTGGATTTCTGCATTTGGCCATAATCGCCATCTTAGCCCTACTATTTGACCCTTCTTTGCACGCCATTTGTGATTGCGTCAATCAGCATGGCGATTGGGGTGAAAGCAGACACCTATCTTTCTATCCTCATATTATTATTATTATCATTATCATTATCATTATCATTATTATTATCATAGTCATAGTCAAAAGACGTTTGAAATCGTGTCCCCTGACTTGCGCCGACTGGCTTGTAACGGAGTGAATAGTGGGTCCGAGTCCTGACCCTCTCTCAAAGGGATGGCCCACTTCATTTTCATTTTTTTGCTGAATCCCGACAATACTGCTTAAAACAGAGAGAAAATGAACCCAAAAGACAAGACAAGACAAGACAGCATCCTCAGCCTCGGTGGTCTCGAACTCTGCAAACAGGATTGCAGCATAGGTCGGTACTCAACTCCTGCAGGGCAAAAGGAAAATATGCAAACCAACCAAGACACACGCAGTGACGGGCGCGCGAGCATGCTGCTACTTGGTAGATCGCAGCTGCATCATTATCATGAGCGAAGCCTGTTCTGGTGCATATGATCGCTTTTCGGGCGAGACACGTGAAAAATGATTTGAAGCCCAGGCGTATCCGTCATTTTCCTACCCTAGCCGTTCCAATGATGTTCCAGCTTTATATCTTCGTCCCTCTTAAAGTCGCCACCCTTGCTTTGGCTCTCCTTTGGAGAGCTCCCTCTCGTCTCTTGGGCGAAACACGAGTATTGGGAACGAGAAACGAACGTTGCCATAATATCTACTTAACCCATTGGACCCCGTTATCTCATTCGTCACCTGACGCAATGTCATTGTGCATATTGCCCCGTATGCAAGATAGCGAGTCCGACGACGCCTCTCGCCCTGCAGGGAAGGAGCCCGTCCAAGTGCAAACCCCCCAGAAAACGCAGTGAAACATGCATCGCTTCCAAATCCAGGTTCACAAGCACAAAAAGAAAAAAAAAAGCGGGCAGACGGTCTCCGGCGTGCGTCCTACCGCGACACACCGCCGCCGCCAGATTGCCGAGATCGAGGATCGAGGCAAGCATTCCTGACGAATACGATATGCGAGATAGACATCGGTCCTTCCGTCGCGGTCCCTGCATGGCGCGCCATGCAAATTCTGCAAAGGCCAAAGCAAAAGCAAGGGGGGACATGGCTACTGTAAGGTAAGTACGTACCTGCCCGACGCGCGGAAATGTTCGGCGGTGTGGCTTGAAAAGAACTCGGACCGAGGTCTGGGCGTTCGAAAAAGAGACTTTATTGTTCCTGTGAGTTTTGTGCGTTTCAAGCAGGACTGCGTTGTGTTTCAGGGGCGCGAATCAACGTGCGACGGAATGGAAGGGGCGATGGAGATGGACGACTTTGATCCTCATCTCGATACTCATCGCCAAATCTGAAGCCCATCAGCGAGGGAGAAAGCCTCTTGATGTCAGACCGGTCAAGCCCAGAGCATCGTCATTGATCTCAGGTGGTTTCTTTACGGGTCAAGGGCCGAATTCGCAGTAGCTCGGCGGCTTGAGGGACAACAGTACCAAGCAAAGTATGAGCTCGATTCTTGCATCATACATGCCGGCTCGATGAGAATTGATTCTTTACATCGTTTCCATCGCTCACTGGGTTACGTGAAGTCTTTCTGAATCGACTATGGTATTTGAATCGCTTCGCTAAACATTTCAGAAGAAGCAGGTCTTTCAGCATCTGTGCATCTGTGCATCTGTCATGATAGGCAGAAACTGCCATGCCTCATATCTGGCATATTGTGATGCGCCACGTTCGCCGCGAAAATACATGTATGGAGTCCCCTACAAAATGTTCCCACTTCTTCTGCGCCTTTGAGTTGATGCGACCTTATAAGAGCGAATCCAGCCGGGTGAAAACGCTAAGGCAAGCAGCTACGACCTGTGGGATCATTGGGATCAGCGTCTCTGGAATCTGTTAGCAACGGTAAAACGTACCTCAAGTTGTAATTCTCTGTCCTTATTCTTATTGACCTCGTCCGTAACCACTTGGCCCAGGTTTGCCCCAATCCCCTGGGCTCCCCCCGCCCGCTTCCCAAATGGCCATTGTGAGTATTCCGCCAATAGTTCATCGACCTGCGCGAACGCTCTCTCTCTTGCCTCGTGACCTAGAGTTGCCAAAGCATTCTCCAGCACATTTGCCGCATAGGCCGCGCATACCATCGCAATCGTTCTGAGGTATCTGAACTCCATGTCTTCAGGAAGAAACTGGCTAGGTGGGAGAACGACCGTCCTATTCGTCAATACATTGCGGACTCGCTTTCGAATCTCATCCTTTGCACCTCCATCTGCGACTGGGTGGGTAGCCATGTCGAAGAGGAGGAAGTTGCGCTTTTCCGTGCGCAGGATGCCCTTGTCCACAAGACCTTTGGCGAGACGCTCTCGTACTTGCTTTAGCTGGTAGCCAATCTTCATGAGATTCCAAGTCTCCCCTAGCCAAAACATTAGTAAAGGAACTCTGCATGCTAGGTGCAGATCTGCTGGCCCTTACCACTCATTAGATCTATCCACGAACTAACGCTCATCTTCTCACTCGACTTTATCATCTTCAACGCCTCATCCAGAAGTACTTCTCCGGTCAAGTTATCATCGATAACCTCAATGACCCTGTCCGCCAATGGGAACCGCCTTCTCGATGAATCTTTTTGCATGCTCACGCGACCTCTGAAAGCTAATTCAATGACTATGCATCCTCGTAGAGCGTAGGAAATGTTGTCGTTCCAGAAAGACAGATAGCCCTTGCACAGAGTCAATGTCAGTCGAATCATAGACAGCTTAGAAAGGCCAATCGTACCTGCTTGTCCTTCAACCCCATCAGCAGAACCTCCTCCATGAGCGTCAGTTTGGGCTGCTTGCTCCGTTCCTCACTCTCACTTATATCCCGTGGATCAAAAGCTATCTTATGTCCATTCTCTCCGCCTGTGTAGGATGTCTCTGGTGCACGGTCGTTGTAAGCTTTGGGCGCTGGGGAGCTGACTCGGCTTGAGTCTTCTCCATCCTCAGCTGTAGAAGCGGAGGCTCCACCCCCTCCTCCAGCGCCACGGCGACGAGTCAGGCCGCCGGCTGACGCCATGAAGCTGTGACCTCGAGCTCAGGAATAGGATCGTTGATAGCTTTGCAGACTGGTAGCAGGAATGCGGAAAGCAGGAGGTGGAAGCATCCGTTCACGTGAGGTTGAATGCGGCAGTAAAAATGTTCGATTCCCAAGCTAGAATTGGAGGTTCCCTTCACTTTGCTGTCAGTCAGGGCGCTGATATAACTTCAGATTGCGATCTGATCTTTCGTATTTCTTTTCGATGTTGGATATTCCGTTGCACACACTACCGTCTACGCCCCGTTTCAGGAGCTCGCTTACGCTTGCCCGCAGCATGGCGCCTACAGATCCGGGTTACGCCTCTATGTATTCCCTACAGCAAAATGAAATCCAGATTTCAGATTAGGCTTGGTAGAGTATTTGTGTATATGTAAACGCCAAAGTTGGACATGACTAGGCTCTAGAATAGTACAGCTACCGGGGCCTTTGGAGAAAGAAGCCCTCAGAATCGGTAGAATCCCTTTGCGTGCTCATTCATCTCCTATCATTCAGGTTACTAACTGGCTTCAGTGAGCTGAAGGAACGTATTAGCAGCTGTACGACAAGCAAAATTCTTGCAAGAACTTACCATCTGGCTGGCCTAGTATATAGTTCACTGCTTTGTCGACTGCAAGATAATTAGCACCATAGTAGTCAGGGCAATCCCATTTTCTGTTGAGGAAGCATACTGCTCAAAATGGCGTCTGCCTCCTTGTCCGGGATTTCAATACTGAATTCCTGTGCGATCATGAGACTGGCAAAAGCCTTGCCATCCATTAAGTGGCTTACCTCCTCAATAGCCATAACTACCTCCACAGTATCCAAGCTGTCCAACCCTAAGTCATTCGAAAAGTGTGACGTACTTGAGAGCTTGCACTTTATCAGAGACGCTGTTGTAACCTAGAGGCGTTGCCAACCATACCTTCGACGCATCTTTGACCTGTATTGCAATCTTTTAGCCCACTTCTCCATATCTCAAACCCGCAATCAGCCATACCTTGTCAAAATTCTTCAGCAGATCCATTATCCTCCCCTCAACCTCTGGCTTTGATAGCCCTGCTGGTGCTGAGTAGTATCTGTTTCCCGCGTATCGTGGAGCTGGAGTAGACCGGGTGTAAGTGACGGAGAAGCATGGAGCAATTGGCCGCGACGCTGGTAGTTGTGTCCTCGCCACGGACCTTGAGGCGCATCGGATAGAGTGGAAAAGAGCGGTACGGATCATTTTGAAAGTTCTGACTTCAATTTATGGTCGTTGTACTGTTCTTGATGATGATGCTGAAGAGCTCCGACTTGATTCGCACTAGCGACCCTTAGCGTCATATCCTAAATTCAGCCAATCAGGGCGCACGCTGTTTTCACTACCGCATTCACGTTCACTTCCCAATCTGCACTTCGCCACAACACCGTTCCCTATATCCACCACCATTCTATACTCATGACCATGGCATCAGCACGCCCTCTTACGATGCTCACACGCGTGCGCCCCACCTCCGTGCCCCTCACTGCATTCCTCGCCGCACGCACAACAATGCCATCCGCCACCTTCACTAGCACCTCCCGCCTAGCCGCACTTCCAGCAGGCCCACCACCCAAAGGTTTCCGGCTCCCACGAATGAAGCGCTGGGACGAAAGCAAAGAGTCTTCCCTTGACAAAGCCGGCAAATACTTCCTCCTCACCGAGATCCTGCGAGGCATGTATGTGGTGCTAGAGCAGTTCTTTCGCCCGCCATATACCATTTACTATCCTTTTGAAAAGGGGCCAATCTCTCCGAGGTTTCGTGGCGAGCATGCTTTGAGGCGGTATCCGACAGGGGAGGAGAGGTGTATTGCTTGCAAGCTGTGCGAGGCTATTTGCCCAGCGAGCTGTATTACGATTGAGGCTGAAGAGAGAGAAGATGGGAGTAGGAGGACTACGAGATATGATCTTGATATGACAAAGTGCATCTATTGCGGATTCTGTCAGGAGAGTTGCCCGGTGGACGCAATTGTTGAGTGTAGGTCATTTCCTTGGGATAACGGACTGTTTGCGTATGGCTAATGGCTAACGTCACATGTATAGCTCCAAACGCAGAATACGCCACGGAAACGAGGGAAGAGCTGCTTTACAATAAAGAGAAGCTGTTGGCCAACGGGGACAAGTGGGAGTCCGAGCTGGCAGCAGTAGCAAGGGCTGATGCTCCATACCGGTAAAGCCCGAAAGGAAGACTCTAGGGAAGACGCGCGGTTTTCAAGGGAGCAGACTATGTTTTATATAAGTGAGATTTCAGTGTCTCTCCCAATAGAAGCATTGCATGACCCGGTTTCACGACTTTCGGCTTTTGGGTGCATGCCCTAAGACTCGCATAGTGCTTCCACGAAATGATTGAGGCTGGGTAGCAGCTATGAGCAATAATACAAGGTGACTGCCAGTGTCCTCGGTCGTTGTTCAGTCGTTGGGGAAGCGGTTCCGCAAATTTTCATATTTCGAGTCCGGATATGACAGTGTGTTTTTGTTACTGTCAATCTTACCAAGCGCATGAACCACCTTCAATTCGGGTAAGCGTTGCTGCCAGAGAATTACATTTCGTTGAGTAACCTACCGTCCCAATGAGACTCTGCTCTCCCTCTTTATCCCCACTACTTTCCCACCACATAACCCCTCCCAGGTTTTCTTTCTTGAGAAAATCTACCTTCTTCTTGGCCAGCTCAATCGTATCATAGCTCACCATCAACCGCTTCTCAGCATCATAGCTCCAGCTGGCTCCAATCTCCTTGTCCATCATTTCCTTCGCTCCCTGATGCGGCAGAGCTTTGAAGTCCCATACACCTTGCTCCCAGCTGCCCGGACCAGTGCCAGAGAATGGCTGCCCAACTCCGTTTGTGGAAGCAAAAGCTCTACCATACAGAGGCATGCCTAGCACAATCTTTGAAGGGGAGATCCCTTGGCTTCTATAGTACTCGATTGCTTTAGCCGTGGAAAATGGTGTGCTAGATGGGTTGGAGCTGGACGGATAGAGATTAGACTGATGGCCAGCTGTGGCGTCCCAGGAGCCCGCATAGTCGTATGCCATGAGATTCCAGAAGTCTAGATATGAATCCATACTCTTGAGATTCATCTTCTCGTAGTTCTGAGGCCCTATCAAGCAATGAGAATCAATTAATCTCGGCTTCGGCCATGAGATGTACCTGCTGGACAAGCCACTGTGAGAAGCATCTTGCCATGACTGGTGCTACACGTGTCCAGAGCCTGGTAGCCGTAAGCCTGAGCGTCGTTCACGGGAGGACGAGTATGCTCACTGCTCTTGTCTCCCTAAGAAGATCGACAAGATTTTGGGCTTCTTTGTCATTTTTGGGATATTCCCAGTCAACGTCCAATCCTAGACCAGTCTCAGCACGAAATAGTTGTTCAATCCCGCCGGAGAATCACCATCAAGCCCCAAATCCTTGACCAATTGCACAGCAGACTTGGCAAATGTCTCTCTGCCAGCCTGTGTCGAAGCTGGCTGTGCAAAATTCGAAGAATATGTCCAACCCCCAATCGAGAGGAGAACTTTGAGATGGCGATGCTTCTTCTTCAATAAGAAAAGTTGCTTGATGCAGCCGTACACATTTGTTCCGGAATCATTCCACGAGTCGCCCGGGTAATGCTGACAGATGGCTAAGATGAAAAGAAAATACTAGCAGCTAGAATATCTCCGTACCTTGTCCGTATCTGACCAGGTATCTGTAAGATACCTTCATAGTGTCAGGCAGGTTTAGGAGCATGAGATCCGGAACTTACACTTCACCGCTATCTGGTCGGACATTGGCAAAAGCGTACAAGATATGTGTAAGCTTGTCCGCTGGAAGGTCCTGCGGTTGATGGTTTCTTCCGTAGATAGCCCTTGAGAATGAGGGGTTTCAGCCGTTAGGCTCTTTCTCACATCGTGGAGACCTACCAGTTCACAAAGTACACAACAGCCTTGTATTCAGTGCCGCGCCCCATGTTGATTCCTTTTGTATGGGTAAGATCGCCGTGAGAAATCAGTACACTCGTGAAGTGTGAGATGAAGCGACCCTTCAACAGAGCAAACAAGAGGACAACCGCGAGAGTGCAGCTGAAATAGAGACGGAGGGAACGATCCAGCGTGACTGTCTCCAGTAAAATCCTACTCGAATATATTTACAAGGCCCATGTATTTAAATGACAATAGGTGTATGAAACCGTTGCCCAGTGCTGAGCAGTTCAATGTTGCCGGAAATTCTTGTCTTGGCCTAAGACTTACTAAAGTTATATTGTAAAGTAATGCAGGTCATCTACACCACTTTCTTCCGCAGTATGAGTTCAAAACCTAAGTACACGACCACAAGGGCCCCATCTTCCTGCAATTCCGCTGTTCTAGGTTATAGCTCGTAACATACTTCCATTGCACCGTTTTTGAGCAAGTCGTCATGACAGCATCGTCTTCCCGTGAACGGAGACATCACAGTCGCCATTCTATCAAAGGTGGTTGAGAAAACCAATATACTCTTAGAATGTTTGCTCCAGGTCTGCACCGTAAAGGAGAAGTCGATATTGCAATGGTCACTTTCTCACTCATGCTCCCCCTCACAGGTGACACCCGGCGTTGTTGCAACGCTCTATATTTCCCAGCACCTAGCCTTCTAAGCTAGCTGAGTCAGAGGCGAAAGGGAAGCTGTAAGCAAGTGAATCGTAAGGATGAAAGAACGTAGGCGAAGTAAAAGGGGAAAGGACGGCGTAATATTAGATACCTCACCTAATTATCTTCCCGCTCCATGCACGCACTCGAGTACTTGCGGTTTGCTCCAGAAAACGCACGGTGCTCACAGTCATGGCCACTCATACTCGTAATTATCTAGTAGTGCACAATATAGGGTACGGAGAAAGGCGTAGACGAAAAATCGTAGATACCGCATTCGCGTGTCATATCGGCCAGACCCGTGCGTGGGACAGGACTTCCTCCTACAAAATATAGTCAATTGCATTTTGGACGAAGTTTCGACGAGAGCATGAGGCACCAGCTCATGGGTTTTGGCACTGTAGTATGCGCTCGATCAAGGATCCCAAGAAATCGATGAACCAGACAAATGCAGTCGATGTGTCAGCTTGTTTTGGCTTCCCTTGTCGCTAACCGCCATATTGTGGGTTTGTAGCGTGAGAAGCAGCGTGTCAGATACTCCGAGTAGCATATTCGATACGGTTGCTTATTTGGCGCTGTTGATACACCCAGTGATCATATCATAGTGTCTGCATGCGCGTCTCAATGGAAACATTGGATTTGTCAGAGCCTTTTTGATTGGCGGCTAATGAGTATCTTGGACTAGAGTCTGTGAGGCAATTTAATTCGCGAAGCAGGACTTGTGCAGCAAGCTTGATCCGTATACGAGTACTGTGAAGTCAGCAAGCTTCTTGCCTGTGCCGATTCAGGAGTTGAGTATTTGACGCTGGGCCCAGCGCCCTGGGCAAAGAGACAGACACCAGCTAGCCGACTACGGAACCACAAAACTCGACAACCATCAGAGCGGGCGTAGACTTGGTCTGTGCCTATTCTCCTGTCGTGGCTCCGCTCTTTGACGAATTCTTCACAATTACATGGCTATTGCAAAGCCCCCCGGAACCAGCAGTCTCACAGCAGCAAAAGCAGCAAAGGTAGCTCCATCTGCAGTAAGTTTAAAGGCGGCTAGAGCTAAAATAGCTCTAACAAACAAGACGGCGATGACAATAGACCCCTGCACAACACTTCTGAGCCATTAGAGGCTCCGAAAGCAGCCGCTGTGGACGTTGGGGGTAATTAAAGTATGCCTGCGGTAGTAACGCGGGTTTTGGATCAGGACCGCGGGCGAAGAAAAAACTTACACACAGTAATGCAGAAACCCAGGGTCATCAACAAAGTCTATAGGGAAGCGAATCTGGTAGAAATGGAAATGGATGAGAGTAAGAGACCGCTCCTATCCAGAGGGATTCTTAGTGTAGGACCATCTCGAGTGATTGCCTCTTTCCGGAGCAACCTTTCCATCATTTTGATATGCCACGTCTGAGTCTCAAGCAGTGTTCTGCAAACAAAAGGTTCATCATGATACCCATACCTGATCTACAACCCGAAGACTGGATCTCGAAGAAGGTATACTAATTCTGAAGTAGGCAGATCAAAAACGAAAATAGAATCACTCCTTTATGAACCCTTTCAAGTAAAATCTCGTACAGTATTGAAGAAGACAAAGTCCAGTGTGGTCGAGGTGCTGAGAAGAGAGACGGTTAAAGATCAATACCATTTCACGAGACTGGTTTGAAGAAACGCACATCACCAAATGGTACGGACAATTGATTCCATACCTGAGGCATCATTATTATGCTTGACCATTTGGCCTCAAGTGGTCGTCTGAAACCTCTCATAGAAAGTTTTGGCCGAGATTGCTAGTCTTGTCACGTCGAATTAGCGCGATTTTCAGCCCTATCATTCACGCGTACAGTGGCCCTTTGCTCGATATTGACACAAACGATCTTTGAGAAGATCAATTGCGCCTGACGGACTTGGTGATTACTTAAATTGATATTCCGGGACCTTTGGGTAGTGGTGCAGAAAGCAAAATAGCTAGAACAAACACCCTGCGGCAGCTATGTCGTCGAGGCCTGAGTTGAAGGTAATGCAGTCTGCAAATGCATCTTCGAATCGCAAGAGCTCAAGTTGGATCAGGTCGATGACGAGGTCGGGTTCATAAGCTTCTTTCGGAATCTTCCAGTGAAGGACGACGAGACCGTTCGAATATTCAAACGAGGCACCAGTGGAGGTGACTTCTACACAGCACATGGCGATGATGCCGCATTCATTGCAATGACAGTGAGTGAGCTTCTTTCCGCTACCAGAGTGCTCGTCTGATCCTATTGATAGGTTTACAAGTCTACCTCCGTTCTTCGCCAACTAGGCAAGACAGACACCGGCTTGCCATCTGTCACGATGACCATTACTGTTTACCGTAACTTCCTTCGAGAAGCTCTTTTCAGATTAGGCAAGAGGGTAGAGATCTGGGAGAGCATGGGCAAAATGCAATGGAAGATGAAAAAGCAGGCATCTCCGGGGAATCTACAGGATGTCGAAGATGAGCTCGGTGGACAAGTGGACTCGGCACCCATAATCCTCGCAGTCAAAGTTACTGCGAAGGCATCAGAGGCGAGAAATGTAGGGGTATGCTTCGCAGATGCCAGCGTGCGGGAACTGGGAGTCAGCGAATTCCTTGACAACGACCTGTACTCGAATCTCGAATCGCTCCTCATCCAACTTGGTGTCAAAGAGTGTCTAATTCAAAGCGAGGGTCAGAAGAAAGATAGTGAGTTGGCGAAGATCAAAGCAATTGCCGGAAATTGCGGTATCGCTGTTGGGGAGCGTTCTGGTGGCGATTTCGGTGCGAAAGACATAGAGCAGGACCTAACCCGGCTTCTACGGGATGAGCGTGCCGTAGGAACATTGCCCCAAACAGATCTGAAGCTCGCTATGGGCTCCGCAGCTGCTCTAATCAAGTACCTTGGACTCTTGTCGGATCCTTCCAATTTTGGGCAGTATCAGCTCTATCAGCACGACCTGTCCCAGTACATGAAGCTGGATGCGTCGGCGCTCAAGGCTCTCAATCTTATGCCAGGGCCGCGAGATGGGTCAAAGAACATGAACCTATATGGTCTACTCAATCATTGCAAGACGCCTGTTGGAAGTCGGCTGCTTGCACAGTGGCTCAAACAGCCTTTGATGAGCCTGGAAGAGATCGAACGACGTCAACAATTAGTAGAAGCCTTTGTGATGGACACAGAGTTGCGGCAAACAATCCAGGAAGAGCATCTGAAATTCATTCCTGATTTATACAGGCTGGCTAAAAGGTTCCAGAGGAAATTAGCAAGCCTAGAGGACGTCGTGAGGGCATATCAGCTCTCTATCCGGCTACCTCCGCTCATTGGTACCTTGGAAGGTATCATGGATGAGCAGTACAAAGACCCTTTGGATGCTGAGTACACTACAAAATTGATTGAATATTCGAACAGCCTACTCAAATTGCAGGAGATGGTGGAATCCACCGTCGACCTTGATGCCCTTGACAGACATGAGTACATCATCAAGCCTGAATTTGATGACAGCCTACGAATTCTGAGCAGGAAACTTGAAAAGGTCAAGTACAACATGGACGTCGAACACCGAAGAGTTGGCAATGATCTTGACCAGGAGATCGGGAAAAAATTATTCCTTGAAAACCACAAGGTACACGGTCACTGCTTCAGACTGACAAGGACTGAAGCAGGCAGCATACGCAACAAAAGAGAATTTCAAGAATGCTCAACGCAAAAAAACGGTGTCTACTTCACTACGACTGAGATGACCAAACTAAGACGCGAACACGATCAACTTTCAGAGAACTACAACCGAACGCAGACCGGTCTTGTCAGCGAAGTCGTGGGCGTTACAGCGTCATACTGCCCCATTTTCGAGAAACTGGCAGGTGTTCTTTCTCACCTTGATGTGATCGTCAGCTTTGCCCACGTTTCGGTCCATGCGCCAACCTCCTACGTACGTCCAAAAATGCATCCTAGGGGCGAAGGCAACACCATACTCAAAGAAGCTCGACATCCTTGTATGGAGATGCAAGACGATATTCAATTCATCACGAATGATGTGTCTCTAGTCCGAGGGAGCTCCGAATTCCTGATCATCACGGGTCCCAATATGGGGGGTAAATCGACTTACATCCGGCAAATTGGCGTCATCGCTCTGATGGCGCAAGTAGGCTGCTTTGTGCCCTGCTTGGAGGCTGAGCTCACCCTCTTCGACAGCATCCTCGCTCGTGTTGGTGCCAGTGATTCGCAGCTTAAAGGAGTCTCAACATTTATGGCCGAGATGTTGGAAACTGCGAACATACTAAAATCTGCCTCTTCAGACTCCCTAATCATCATTGACGAACTTGGACGCGGGACAAGCACATATGATGGCTTCGGCCTTGCCTGGGCAATCTCGGAGCACATCGTCAGGGAGATTGGATGTTTCGCTATGTTCGCGACACATTTCCATGAGCTGACGGCATTGGTGGAGGAGTATCCACAGGTGCAGAATTTGCATGTCGTAGCCCACATAGGCGACAGGACTGAGCAAGACCGAAGAGAAGTCACATTACTCTACAAAGTCGAAGAAGGCGTGTGCGATCAGAGCTTCGGAATTCACGTCGCTGAGCTCGTGAGATTTCCGGAGAAGGTCGTTAATATGGCCAAGCGCAAGGCGGATGAGCTGGAAGATTTTTCAACTAAGCACGAGGCCTCACACATCAAACACTCTAAGGAGGATGTAGAAGAAGGCAGCGCGATGTTGAAGGAGATGCTGGTGCAGTGGAAGAAGGAGACACAAGGGAAGGGCATGAGCACAGAGGACCAAGTGGGCAAGATGAAGGAATTGGTCATGGGCAATCAGAAGTTGCTCGAGAACCCTTTCTTCCAATCAGTCAAAGCATTATGATCTTACCACAACCTATTGGAAGCATTCTAGCGATGGCGTTGCATGCACGCGATTGTAAGCCTCATCTATAAGGTTGTTTGTACTCTCAATAGATAGCACGATGTCGGATTGTTTTGTCCATATCGGATTATTCTCTGGGACATGAGCTTTGCTTCACAATTGCTTTTTCCTTTTCGTTTCCTCGGCAGATCTGAGTGGCATCTGCGATCGCCAGGGATGAAACCAGAGAACTGACACCTGGGTGGTACAACAGTCTTGTCTCGGTTACATTCCCCCATCCGATTGGTATATTGGTTTCATTGCAGCTGCGGGCAGTGTTACTGGCCCACGTTTCCGACCGGGCATGAAAACCGTCTTAACATAAAGGCGTACATGTGCTGATAGTCGCCATGATCCTTCATCTACCGCAGACAAAACCTTTTGCTCCTTGCCGAACCCTACTCATTTTGACCTGCTACTATGACCAGCCCTTATGATCCTTGTGGAAAGATCTACACCATACTCTCCGAAGAATGGACCAGCTTCCTCTGGTTCTTTGAGCCCGTGATCATACCCCAAGCGTTTCGCGAGCACCTCGTCCTCGTCCTTGGCTGGACCACCGGACGACGAGGCTATGTCAGCATCGCTATGGTTGGTCCCGCTCCCCCAAATACTTCAGTCACATACTAACAGTCGGCAGATCACGCCCAACATCCCCGACGGCGCCAACCCAGACCACTACATACGAATCAGGGCCCCACGCCGTAGGAATGTTGCCAATGAGAGCACGGTCACATTGCGAAAGAACAAGACGTTTTCCGCGCTCGTGGAACATTCATACGTCAGGCTCGACTGGGTGTGGGAGGTGCCGTTTGCGATCCTGCTGGCTGTGCCGAGAGCGGGAATGCAGTTGATGCTTAGAGCGGTGTCGATGGAGAAGATCATGAGCTTTTATTCTTCGATGTGGGGGTGGGATGAGGCTTGCGGGCAAACGTATCGGTCTCTTCCGGAGGGTCTTCACAGTGCAGGATATTGTCACGACCAGAATACCTTGGGGCCTCCGGAAAGTATCAGGCAGGGCGGAGAAGCTGGGTACCCTCATATGACGCCACAGCCATGTCAAGCAGTGAACGGTATGGCATCTTCGGGCATCGTGGAGCAAGATCGGGATTCTAGGATTGAGGCACTTGCAGGATCAGACAGTACCAGAAGCTGGGACATGGCTTACAGGCCAGGCGAGGGAGAGAACAGACATTCGAAAAGAGAGACTCCTCCTTGTGCTCGGCAGGAAATGGTCTACGCAGGGGATGCGCATTGTGCAATGTTGGCAAAATTGCTTCAAGAAGCTCGATAATGTTCTTCTAGTAGAGGCGTTCTGATTTTCAGCAGTTTCCAGGAAAATGTATTTCTGAAGTCACTCCGGATTTTCTCCTTTTGCAGTCAATTCCTGACATGATTCTTTACCCTGCTCATTTGATGCAGTTGCATTTGCATGCCATGAATCACATTGCTGTGTACTGTTCTGACATATTCCCCGCTTTCAGGCTGACGAATGTCCTTTCGCGGTAAATGCAGGCATCTCACTGCTCGATTCTTGATTCGTTACCATACTAGCCATTGATGTTACCTCACCACCCAACCTCAACCCCCAAAACACCCTCCAGCACACAATCAAAGAAATTTCCCCAGCCTGAAACGTGCAAGCAGCAACACGACATTCAGAATTAGTACTATCATAAACGGTTTTGTATATACAATGAAGACCACCAAAAGCCCAGAAGGCAAAATCTACACCATCGATCGCCAAACGGCGAAGACGTACAAGCTCCTCATACCAGATGAGTATCTTTGGCAAATGGTTTTAGTAATTGGAAGGGTACCATATCAGCCCGGTTGGGTGAGGATAGTGACGGTCAGGACCCAAAACCCAAGTCTTCAGGCCTCCGCTCACACTTGACACAGATCACATCGACGGTCGATCCAAACGTGGACTGGAGCGACTACCTCCCCATCTACCCATCGAAGAAGAACCAGAGAAACGGAATCCAGCTCCATCTACGCAGATCTCTTGAACAGTGGATCGAATTGTATCGGAGGTCGTATGCTAGGGTTGACAGCGAGTGCAGCGTTCCTGTCCAAATTCTGAAGAGGACACCGGAAGAAGGGCTGCAATTTGAGCTCCAAAGCAAGTCTCGCCAAGCCGTTCTATATTATCTCAATAGACGTCCAATGCAGTCTGCTTTGGGTCAGTCCCGACCAATCGTGCAACCGCTGGCGGAGACGGACGAGGCTGAAGAAGAGAGCGGGCCTTCTAGTGATTCACCTGATTAGTATCTAACCTTTAAACCTTTAGGAATCGCCAATATGTAGGCTTGCCGAAACTTGTTGCTAGACAAAGATCGAATTTCTTCAATTCATTCTTTTGGAAACATTCCTGGCGGAGGAGTTGCACGGGTATCCTGCGTCAATTGAAGCTGCGCCGTCCGTCTTTTGGATAGGAATACAATCATCTTAATCCTCGATAAAGCGTCCAACCATTCAAGAAGAACCTTCTTTAAAGGCATGTGCCTAATCACCTCAAATCTTCATCGTGATAGGTGATGAAGCCAGCGTGTTGCCGTCACTCGTGGATGATGAGTGAAGCGAACACTGCATATCAGATGTCCACGATCAGCAGCAAATCTTCAACACGTCAACACACGAGACGTAACCCACAAAATTAAGCCCGGAATCATATTAAAACACCCAAAAAACCACCGCGTAGATGACCTTGCACCAAGAACACCCCAGCGTCGACCAACTAGCCATGGCACGGACCTGGTTCGCCGGCCCTCGCCCGGCACAGATAGTCCCGCCATCCAAGGGTGCCGTGTCCAAGACAGGTGAACCAGCCTCATCTAACAAGGGCGTGTTGTCCAAGAACAAGACCGTGGTCAATGTCTGTGCTACCGCGCATCAAACCACACCAAACCAAGCTACGCACTCAGACTCCGACTCAGATAGGCCTGTCACTTGGGCAACACCACTCTCGACACCTCAAAAGGAGCTAAACACTCAGCAGACAAAGGAGGTGATCGACGCGTCCATTGATTTGGCAAAGCTTAGACACCAACACTCGAAGCCAAAGGAGCCACAAACACCCACTACCTTCAAGTTCAAGGACGCGACGACCTCCAAGCCAGTGAGAATGATGGATGCACTCGCTCCTTCCCCATCAGCACAGCGCCGTGCACCGACAGCTCAAATGGTACCGCTGCCTGCAAATGCGGCAGCCATCACCACACCAGCAGCGATAATCAACCCAGAGAAACCGACGACGTCTCCTTCCGGTCCGTGTCCAAGCACAATGAACGCATCAAATTCGCAAGCATATTTTCCCATGATAGCCCCAACATCGTTATCATTATCATCCAGCCTTCAATCTTCGCCCAATGCCTACATAAGGCCCACGCCAACAAAACCCCCTATCACACTGACGCCAGCACCAGCAACCGCACCCAGCGCATTCAAAGACGCCGCCCTTGCAGCCCACGTCCAGAACACGAGAGTCCTCTCCTCGACGAAGCAACAAACCAACGAGGTCAAAAAGCGCCAATACGTCCGGACCTCGTCTTCACTCAAATCAGCATCGACACCCAAGTCCGTGTCCGAAGAAAAGCGCGGACGCGGCCGCCCATGCACTCGCGCCGAGGAGCAGCCTCTCCAACAGAGCAGACAACACCGGCAGCCTGTCCAGCCTTTCACGCCATTCCCTCCAACGGGTTTTCCCAAACCATCCGGCTCGTCACTGTCCGCCCTCCCCGCCTTTCCAACCCAGCACCAGCAAACCGTCACGTTCAGAAGCAACGGGGGCCCGAACCCCACTCTCTGCTCGGAAGAGCCCCGCCTGTGGCCCGGGCGCGGCGATTACGTTGCCATGCTCTACCGCTTCAATGTAAAGCCCGAAACGATCCACTCGGCGCCCATTTACGCTTGCGCCAACCACGCGGCCCATCAGGACTCACAAGCGCCGCACGGTCACGGCGTCTGTACAACCTGCCGCCATGGCGCCATCCGTCACCTCAAAGTGACGAAGCCGGAGCTGCTCGGTTCGGCCTGGTGGGAGCTGTGCAAGACCTGCGGCGACAATGAGATGCTGCGTTTCGAGCCCGCCAGGAAAGGGTGCACGTGTTGCAAGAAATGGCTCTGCTTCTCGTGCCAGACGGAGGAGATTGAGAGGCGTGGGATGAAAAATAGCGTCGAGGCTGAGTTGAGGAGGAGGACTCTCGTCGGGGTGCGAATGGATAGGGGTCTCAAGACTGTGACAGTGGGCTGGGCATGTGAGTGTGGCAGGGATATTGGACCGGATGCGACATTGAGCAAATGTATTGGCTGTCGAGGGATGCGTGTTGGAGGAGTCGAGCCGCAAGAGGCGGCTGCCCGAGAGGAGACTTTGAGGAAGACGGCATTGGCATGGACGTGAGCAGTTACCGAGGCTTGGATACTGTAACTGAGGTTGGATTCAAAACCAGATTGGAATGTGGTTCGATGTGCGCAAGATTCTGGGTCAATACGCCAGCAGCTGTCCTCGAACAGGATCTACAATGCTCTGGCACCACACCGAGACTGGGAAGACTTCGCTTCTACTTACCCCAGGAATGGTAACTGCATGTTTTACTTCACTGTACTTTCATTGTATGCAAGAGGGTCGAACTAGGTCAGCCTTTAGATCAAGAACGATATTCAAAAGAGCATAACAAATCATGGGACCATACACTGAACCTTGCTCAACAGCTAGACCATTGGATTTCTACATGCACTAACTGGTACTGACATGGCTTCAGGGACGACGGACCCGTTGCACAGATATGCCTTTTGGTAATTTGGCAAAGCCGTTGCTGATGGCGGGAGACTTCTCCGTGAGCCGATTCCACGCTTCGAGGACACCCGCCCGCTGCGCTGGCAGCATGCTGTATTGAAGGCTGTAGAGACTCTTTCTATGGATGGGCGGTAGAAACTGGCCAGTAACCAGGCATAAAACGACCCTAGGGGAGAAATAGTGCTTGTGTATACGGTGGCCGAGCTGGAAGTACTGGTTGAACATGGCTCGCAGAGAGAGAGGGACAGACTACACGGGTTATCAGTGGCCTATTTCGATTTTCTAGGAAGGTTTCTTACTTTGAGCATTATATACGATGTCGGAGGGGTATCATTTGGGTCGTTGAAATGTGACGAAACAGATGGGGTATCTCGGAGCTCGAAACAAATGCCACCTAGAGCAGTATTAGAACAGTCCATGACTGCAGGCACTAATCACTGACCAGGAAGACGCCTCGAATCCTTCGCTCGAAGCATTAATGCAAAAAGAGGAAAATGGTTCAGGCAAGCCAGCGACGTGTCTAAGGCCGCCTTAAGAAATATTATTGCCATCCTTGCGGAGGTGAATGTGAGGTAGAAGACTGCCACCGTTGGCAGCAAGAAGAACAGCAAAGTAAATAGTATTGTTCCTAAAAGCAATTGGTCCAGGTCGTAGTCGCATGAGTCGATTCGATTTCGTAGCACGTTGTGCTTTTTGCCTCTGAAGAGGTGGAAAAGAGACATTATGATGGTGAGCTGCCAGTGGAATATGCGGGCTGATGCCGTGTAGAAGCAGTAAATGTGCATAGTCAGTAGTGACAAAAGGTCGGAAAACATGGAGATGGGCATGGTGGCTCCGGCGAAACTAGAGAAGCCAATGAAGTAGATAACGTGAGGCAATAGAGGCTGTAGCCTAATCACACATTCTGTTCAAGTCAGCATGCGGGATAAGAGCAGCACAGGGGCTGAATTACCTTTCCAGAGGTTAATGACCCATAGAAACAGGTCACCAAGAAAGACGGCCAGTTCAGTGTTGAGTTTTAGACCTGCGGGCCAGTCCATGAGCCACAAGATCATGTCTCTCAAGCCTTCCACCGTCCATCCCATAAGGACAGTATGGATTTGCCAAGCGACCCACGGAGCGTTGTCGACGATATAGGAACCAAGAGCGATTCCTATAATGACATCATTTGCTACGAGCCAGAGGCTGTTGAAGAAGCGGATGTAATCTGGGTGCCTGTCTGTCACACTCTCCCAGTCATCCTTTCTTTTGCGTAGAGTCAGATATTGCATTGGCCAATAGCAGAACTGCTGCAGTCGTATATCCACCTGCTGTGCTGTAGCAGATATATCTTTCAACGCTGCTCTATCAGGGCGAGGCCTCCATTCGAGCACATGTAGTATCACTTCTGCAATTGTCCGATGGAATATGAGCGCCATCACAAAACTCCTAGTCAGAAGAGGCCACACCCAGACGGTGATCACATGCCCTAAAAAGTCGATAATATAGTCCCGGATAGTAGTGGCTGACTCTACGACTTTCTCGCTCACACTCAAGCTTCTTTTCGGCCGTGCTCGCAAGAGATACGTATTCCTTGCCAGGAGTCTTGCCAATTCAGAAGAGGAATTGATCTGTGCCAAAATTGTCGGCAGCATGACTTCTTTTTGGGATGCTGAATGCCTGATCACAGTGTGCAGTTGGAGCTTCTTAACCAATCGTGCTTTACCAGCGTTTTCTGTCTCATCTTCCGGGTCATTGTTCCCCAGCTTCTGCTTCGCACCGTGGCCTCGTAGGTTTTTGTCTCCCAGTACAAGCGAGATAGGACTCAGGGACATATACTGCATTTGACGTGGGGATGGACGGTCGAATATGATAATCTGGACACTGACGTTGCACGATCTAGGACAGAATACACTGGGAAACAGACTAGAGGCTTCAGTGTATGCCAAGAGGTGATTGGGGTCGAAGCTGCCAGTTGAGACCGGTGGGTTTACAGATCCTAAGACATGCAACGAGCTGTTCCCACACAAATCATATATCTGCCGCATCGGGTGCGGGCTGTTTCGCAGGAGAGTGCCAACTCGAAGAGCGCTTTCAACCTTCCGCACCTGCGCTGCGTTAGCGAGCCTCCGAATGTATAGCTGGTCAATTACATCACCTCCACATCCTGTAGCACAGCCACGACGAAGATATCTAGTGGAGAGTTTCTCCATCCTATGATTACCCCTTGGTTCTTGGTTCTTGGAACATCTGACGGCCAGAAGATCCTGAGCAGACGATTTGCCGGGACCATAGTATCATTTTGGTTGGAGTCAGAAGGAGCCCCGACGCCTTAGCTGCTCGCGCGCGGAGATGCCGTCACTGGCAGATCGAGGGTGCTTGGCATATAATTCAGAACCATCATTGACTTTTGAGAGGTGGTGTTCGAAACTCACATCGTTGGTTTCGCGTGCTGCAAGACGTTCGACGGGTAAGATGAGAAGGAAGAAGACCAAGGAGAGAAGAGCGAATCCCCCGGCCGCGCGAGTCTGTGAGTTGTCAGGATGAGAGAAGGCTAGGTAAGAGCAATATGAAGCTGGCCGAGCTTACCACGACACCGTGATCAGCAGCGAATATTGCTAATTCGTAAAGTCTTGTTACTAGATCCCAACGAGCGGTGATATAACCAGCGACGAAGATCCCAAGAGTGAGCACGGAGAAAGGGTGCATCAATCAGGTCCTACTATAACTAAAGATTAAACAGTAGCCTGAAGGCAAGGAAACGACCATGTCAAGTGAAGCTGATACTCTCCGCAAACACCTCGGCTGCCCGAATGCGAATTTAGCGCGTGCATCAACCTTAGGAGCGCTTGGCATTGTCATTTGCTTTCCTTGCTACCCAATTTTTGACTACATAGATCAACAATTCTGGCAGATCACATTTTGGAAGCACAACATCATCATTCGCAAGCTGTCAACATTTCGAGACTCGGTTCGTTGTATCAAGTTGAGAAAAGTTGAATCTCAGCCCCAACTTTAGGTCTGATCGATGTTGAGAATATTGACACAAAGTAATGATTCGGATGATGGGATGATGGGTGCAGATTCTGGCTTCCAAATCCTGCACGAGTTCCATGATAAATTGCCTAACGTGCTGCGGTCCACTAGCCTTGGATAAAACCATAAGGAGACTTGTTACTTGTGTAGGAAAATCCATATCACCAACGATCGCCAGGTTCGCGGTCCCTGCAAAATGATAGGGTTGACAGCTAAGTTTTTTGAATTCTTGCTTCAGGTTTAGGTCCTATGGCAAGGCGTGCTCACGCTATGATAGTACACATGGGGATGAGAAGAAATGCCGAGTTTACTCCTAAAGATGAGGCGTTTCTGGCTGCCAATTCACCATCACTCTTGCTCCATGAAAATGCTCACGATCGATACTCCCAGTACTTCCTCTCTCACGGTCCCACACTAATGTCTACATTGAACTTCCACACGCCTAGAGGATATTAGATTGGTTCCGACCGTTCTCTGAGAAAGCTACTTACCAGATTTGAGGTTCTGGGCTGTGTCCTCCAGTAAAATCACTCTCCTCGTGTTGCAGTATGACGTTTTGTCCATCATATCCACCTTCAAAGCTGCTAGCTCAGTGGTTGGCTTTTCGAACATCTCACTGAGGCCCTCAACGGCAAGCTCGAGATCTTTCTGGTTGCCTTCGAAGATCTCGGTCAAATTGTTCCGTTGAAGATAATATGCAAATGCGTACGTCCACTTGAGGGTCTGCCGGCATTGCTGCAGTGCTTGCGATGCTGTGTCGAGGAACTGTACCTCGATCCACGACATTCCGGATGCCGTCTGCAGATTCATCATTTTCTTTTCGGTCTTCAGGTAGAGATCCTTGTCGAGCTTAGCTGACTGCTCATGATTGGCGTAGCGGTTGTAGTAGTGTAGATATCTTTCGAGAGATTGTCTTGATTTGGCCTGGGCATCACGTCCATCGGAGCCCGATTTCTCCTCGAAACGGTTGCAATTGTACCAGCTCGTGCCGTGCTCTGACCACAGTCCCATGCACATCCAGCAAAATTCGTGTTTACATTTCCGGCATGTCATGTGGTTACAACCGCCATTCTTCTCAATCGTTGAAGAGCATTTAGGGCACTCTTTAGTGTTTGCTGATATCCAATTCGCTGTTTCCGAATCGTCTTCGCATTTCTTGACCCATTGCTTGACCAGTGAGCATGGTGCCGGTTGGTGGTCGCTCAGGGTGCAGCCAAAGCAAAAGCGATGCTTGCATGAGCATGTGACTGTGGGAACGATCCGGCTGAGATCTCTCCTCTTGATGCCACATTCGATAGCATACTCGCAATTGGGGGCGGGGCACCACTTGAGGTTGTCTTTATCGTCGACATAAGTACGTGTGAGGAGCACTTGGTATCTGTATATCAATTAGTGACATTCTTCATCTAAACCGATCTGAGTACCTTGACTTGAGCTCTGCTGCAACAAGTAAATCCAACGACTTCGCGTCCACAATCCGATGGCAGCCTCGAGTCGGACACTGTATCCTTGCCGCCTCGCCTTCGTCTTTGATCTTCTGAGCGAGATACTGTCTGTAGCAATTGGTACAATAACGGTGTCCGCATTTTAACGCATACGTCTCCAAACCAGGCGTATCCTCACAGCAGATATCACAGGTGAAGCCTTTGATCACCTTAGTCGTAGGCGGTTGTGCAGCGTCCGGCCCTAGTCCGGCAGTCTCTAGAATGATATCCGGCTTATCCATGTATGCCTCGACCAGTCGCTCTTTGTTCCATCGGAGGTGGCGTAAGAGTATAGCAGAAGCTTCCGACGGCTGCCCAAGGATCGCGGAGACTTCGTCAATTTGCTTGTCCTGATGTAGCTGGATGTCTGCAGGCGAGAAGACCTTATAGTCAACCTCGTAGGACCTCTTTGTGGGTTTGAGGTCCTTTTCTTGGGAAAAGCCCACATCCGACTCGTCCTCATCGTCAAACTCTGATGTCGAAGTCACAGGGTCAGCTTAATCACTGTAACGCCACCGAAGCGAACACGTACCATCTCCTAGACTTCCATCGTCACTCTCTTGTGCCCCTCCAAAATCATCCTCATCTTGGCTGGACAGACCGCTCATAAACTCATCGTCCGAATCCATGGTAGTCAATGGCGGGGTGTTGAGTGCTGCCCTAGACGAGGCTGCTGCGGAGTCTTTACTGATATGCTTGATGGACCCTGTTGTCTTGACCAGCTTATTGGGTTCTTCGGCCGTCGTCTGAGAAGCTTTCCTCTTTCGTGTTAGAGGAGACGTGGTGGAAGATGGGGAGAAGCTCGGTGCTGGATCTCGCGGATGACGAGACCGGTGCACGAGCTTCGAGGGAATTGAGGAGAAGTCCGGGGTTTGCTATCTTATGGTAGACAAGGAGATACAAAGCATTTATCCTGCTCGAGGCTAGATGGAAGTTGAACAATTCAGTCAATGTTGTTGCCCGTGTGTGTCATAAGGCTCGGGCAGCTGAACGACATCAAAACGGTCCGAGGGGTGAAATCAATGATTAGTCACCCAATAATACCACACTAACACTTCACACTTTAGGACGCCACAACACATTAGACTTAGCGCCCCTGTTCCTGTCAGAATCCCTGTCACTGGGATCCATCATTTTTCATCCATCATTACTACTTAAGTTCTATTCACTTCTGGAAGGAATCCATGTCAACTTCACTCGTGTGCCGCTAACAGTCTGCTCCTGTCTTACGGATGGAGCAGGCATCTATTGAGGTGCAATTGGACATTCAATATCCGCTCCTTGCATATAAAGCAGATCCAATACGTCCTATCCGAGTGGCAGCCTGCTTCCCATGTTTGCCATACTATCCCTCGCATCTTTACCTTTCTGCTTGGCGTTCTGATCTTGCGAGATGCCCTGTTCGGAGTCATGAGACCATTTTAGAAGATGATAGAGTCCTGCAGCGGTTGTGCAGTGCATCCTTCTTTCAAACGGGCATGCTAAGCTGGATGATGTCCAGTGCCACAAAGCATCCGAGGCTGTCGCCCACGAGCTATGGAATCCACGCTGATCTCCCCTGACCTGACAAGGCAATTGGCCGGCGTCTGACTTGGGAGACTTGGGACGTTTGTGTCAAGGGATTGCCTAGATTGGGAATAAAGGAATGTATTCTTTGTAGGCTGTGCCGCACGAAGTGAGAAACTACGCACAATAACCCTTGGGAGATTCACGCAAGAGGGCCATCGACTTTTTCGAAACAAGCACGCTTGATTGAAAAGGGTCTTTGAACTTTCGTCGGCGTCTCTGTGACTATAGCGGACCCTTTGACTCGTATGCCGTGGCCTTGTACTTTACAATAGAGATTTCTGTTAGCGGGTTATATACGACAGTGATTGAGTACATCTTATCTTTCATACGCGTGACATTCTAGTTCTCGCGGTCAAAACGGAGCACGGTTCTTCTCCTGTTCCCATATGGTTAAAGTACACTTCAACAACCTTTGACGAAATGCATGTTAGATAATGTCGTCGGAAATCCAAGAGTACCATGTCGCGGTCAATATTCCCAAACCTGACGCCCTTGAAAAATTGACTTTTTAAAGCCAATGCGTGCGCATCATAAGACACCGCAAGCCTAGTGGGCAGTCATATCATCAAGAGCCGTGTAGCTCTCAAACGAGCTCTTCAAAGTCATCAACCGGTTCTCCACGCTTGGCAAGGACTTCTCCCACCCAACCTCCGTATCACCTGGACACTTCGGAGTCAGCATGGTGTCCGAGGCAAAATGTTCAGGTAGTCGAACAGCTTTGCCGGCTGACAGCGTTCGCGAGACGAGCCTTGCGGCTCAAAACTGAAGGGTCCGATCAAGGAGAAATGTGCTCCGAAAAGCGCACTTACTCGCAACAGCCTTCCCACCAACCTTGTCCCGGCACAAAGCTGCGCACTGCACAGGTGGAAATGCCACGATCCCGAAATTCGGTAATCCTTTCTTCTGTCCGTTGAAGTAGTAATAGTCGTGAGGATCCTGTTTGTTCCCGAGCTCAAAGCAAAAAGTGTCCGCATTGTACGACCTGACGCACTCCTTCCGCTTCTCCTTCCTCCACGAATCGTGCGCGTTCCAGCACTCCGGCACCGGGAAATTGGCTCGATAAGAGCCGTCCACTTTCGAGCCTGTGGTAGTGGAATTCGAGTCGCATTTCCATCCCAATGTGTATACTTGCGCGTTGTAATAGTTCCGGTAGTCGAAACGGTAGTACTGGCCTGGGTTGGTGTCCTCGTTGACGCCTTCGCAGTAGCATTTCGTGATGTTTAGCATGTCGCCCCAATAATAGGGTTGTTGGAGCGGAGGTGGCCAGACTGAGGGGCGCAAGATGGGTCCCTCAGCGGTGGTAAGCAGAGCGAGGAGGAGCGAGGAGATCGTGGTGAGAGTGATGTTATACATTTGTGAAGACCGGTCTTTTGATGTCTGTAGATGAGACTGAAGTTCCGAACGACGCGTTATCAGTGGAGATTTTTATAGCCGGGATTTTTTATTGGATTAAAAGAAGGCTCGGCAAGTGAGCAAATTTGAGACAACGTTCCCATTGACAATTGCAAGTTTTAGGGACAAGCATGCTATATCTCGACAGATCCCGGGCCTTGGTCCCTCTTAATAGTGGCGGCGCTGGAAGCTGTTGGAGCTGCAGCGGAAGACTTTACCCGACACTGATCGCTAGTTCTGGGAGGAACATAGTACTACATTCTGAATTCTCCAGAAGTATTTCGACAATTAGAAAAAGTAAGTCATCATACTCTGCTGGGAAGGGGGATTGTTATGTAGCATCTGTCCGGTCTTTCTCACAACGCTTTGAAATACACACAATTTCTCAGTCAATATGAATCTGAAATGAGTACAAACTGGATGACCGCAAAAGAACCATTTTCAACTATTTTGGGATTTCACCTAGCTAATTCACAACAGACTTTGTGGACTTCCTTCCCTGAAAAGCAGGCTCGTAGTCAGGCCACCAATGGGAAAACCCTTCTGGGAGGATATGCGTCGTGACCTGTTCTGGATCCACTTGCAAGGTCAGTAAATCAGGGTTTGAGTAATTCCCAAACACCTGCTTGCCAACATCAGTTGTCGACAAGTCAACATCGGCGTACAGTATACCCTCTTCGCCTGGAGGCAAGGGTTCCACTAGTGGTGTTACCCCGTAGATCTCCTGATGCTTCATAAAAGGGGCTCTCAGTCGACTTGTTCTTGTCCTTCTTTTCCACGGTCGACACCTGCGTCTAGATAATATCGAAAATCGCTTCTGTCTCCAATTAGAGACCGTGATTCCGAGGAGGATCTACGAAGTACTACGAAGGGTAGGGCTGAGATGATACGCTAAACGAAGCGAGCCTTGGCACACACCAGTGATCGTTTTCAAGACTACACTCCCACTGCACTTGAGAACATCACCTATTCCTCGGCCGCAACAATGCCTACGCGACTGACGAAAACGCGCAAACAGTAAGTTGATCCTGCATAGCATCTTCTGCAGCCACCGAGCAATCACCCGTCGCCCTGGAGAAGCACCGGGGTCATCACATAGCTGACGCACACTTTCTGCCAGCCGCGGTCATGTCTCCGCTGGCCACGGCCGCATTGGCAAACACCGAAAGCATCCTGGTGGACGCGGTATGGCGGGTGGACAGCATCATCACAGGACCAATCTCGACAAATACCATCCCGGTTACTTCGGAAAAGTGGGCATGCGATACTTCCACAAACTGCAGAATCAGTTCTGGAAACCGGTTATCAACTTGGACAAGGTAAAAGAAGAGCATTTCATATCTATTAGGAAACTTGGAATTCCAGGAATTGCGCTCGAGGTTGGCCCGAGAGATGAGACCTTGGCTAAGGGAAACCCCGTCAAGAGCTAATACGGAGTCCGTGGCCCGGAGCAAGATAAGGAGCTGGTTGCAGAATGGATATCAAAGACCCACAGTCCAGACTTGCAGGTGATTGTAAGCTAACCTTATACCTCTCTCTACAGCTCTGGTCACTGGTTCCTCTTGAAAAGCGCGACGAATACCTATCGAAGGAAAAAGGAGATACAGCACCCGTTCTTGATCTACTGCCATTAGGCTACTCGAAGGTTTTGGGCAAGGGGCAAATCCCAGATATACCTATGGTGGTACGAGCGAGGTTCTTCAGTCGGGAGGCGGAGAGGAAGATCAAGGAGGCAGGAGGGGTTGTCGAGTTGGTGGCATAGTGGGATCTAAAATTAGAGCGTTGTGGTGACTCGTTTGTGGTGCTCGCAACGGAGCCATAGTCATGGCCAATGACTTGGCGGCAGCAAGCAGATCCATATTTTATCTGTCTTGCATGCAAATATTTGCCGAAAACCCCAGCCGCCAAAATACTGTTTATCAAGACCCAGGGTATATGGTGATGCAACGCTAGTGCCCCCTATTACTGGACCCTGTTCTGTATTCTCACTACAACGCACCCACCTCTTCTGACTCAGTGTCGGGGTATCCTTCTGCTAAGAAGTCGCTCGCTAATGCCGCTCTGGCAGAAATGCGCTTGCTGGGATCTAATTGCAAACATTGCTCCAAGAATTTGACCGTCTCTCTGGTTTCGTGGTCCATGTGTTCGCCTACTTTCTCTGAGGTCGACCATTGAACAATCTGAGCTAACGGGAACCCTTTCTCACCAATAGTTGGAATATTACAGTCCCATACCGCACCGTGCAAATAAGCACATCCTCTCATCCTCTGTTTTCCAAAGATCGTCGCGATCTCAATCATGGCTTCGACGTCATCTCCAGAGTGAAAGAACGGAAACCTTTGTGCCAGAATGGTTAGTAATATAACGCCGGCTGACCAGATATCGATCTTGGTTGTTTGAGCAGTACACTTGAAAAGGACTTCGGGTGCTCGAAAGCCTCTTGTGCCTGCTCGGTTGGCTCGGCGAGAGGGTCGCTGATCGTCCTTTGGGTATCCTGTTGGGGTTGGCATACTATATGCCCTGCTCGATTGAATTTTGGCTTTCCTGATGTTCGCCTGTTCTTGACACAGACAATGGGAGCATTCAGTGCCCTCTCGCTGTCGTCATATTAGCGGCAAGACAGTGAGTATATATTTTGATCCTTTACCTCAGCCAGGCCAAAATCTACTAGCACTCCCCTCTGCCGCTCGACGTCAAACAAAAAGTTTCTAGAGCTGTCAGTGGGGCCCTGAATGCCCATATCGATTGCTTACGTTGGCTTTATGTCTCGATGTATAATGCCGTGTTTGTGCACGGCCGTAAGAGCTTCGAACAGAGACCGAAAGTATACCTTAATTTCATTATAGCCCATCGAATGATAGAAGGCCTACTTACGATCAGCTACAGAATCGCCTAGGGGCCATGAAGTGAGGTACCCGAAAATCTTGATGACGGAAGTGTGGCAGCACAGCCACAACTTGGTCTTGGTGTCTGCAAGCGGTGATTAAAGGGCAGACAGCTTTGCAGCCTCTCAGGTCATGTAGCAGCTCCAGTTCGTTCTGTATCCTAATTGGGCTGCTAGTAACATATATCTTTTTTATGGCGACAAACCGGCGCTTGGGCCGGCGACGTTGATCGTGACTAGTGTTCAACATTGACACGTTCTCTCTCCTCTTGAAAGGCGGAGATGTCCACTTCGAGGCATCCCTTTGTTCAATGTCCCAATCGTTCTCATAGTATTCGTAGTGCAAGTCTTCGGCCTTGTAAACAGTCGAGAAAGTTCCTGGAGCGACCAGTCAATGGATAGTGCGACTAATATACTTATGACACCAAGATTCCGGCAATACCTTCCCCAATCCGAGCAATCATGCGAAACCTCATCCCTATCTCCCGAAAAGTGTCTTCTAACTTGGTCATCTCCTCTCTCACTGTGTCGTCGACGGCATATTCGCTTTCTGCGGATCCTTCAGAACATTCAGAGCCTTCCTGCGCATCTGAAGCCTCCTCATCTTCGTCCGTATCATATTGCGATCCAAGACTGGTCCCCAGTTTGCGGCTTAGATTGCCTGATGGCGCAAGATGTTTGCTTGTGAGGAAAGGATTATTCTCCGCAATTGGCACTGTAGTCCTTGCCATAGCCATAGCCCAAGTCTTGAGAAGGTAGTTCACCGACCTGAGCACCTGGAATGTCCATTGGCATTAAGGCATTCGCCAAGCGTGCTTGCTAAGATCATGTTTAGAAGATGCTTGGCAGGCGCGGGACGCGTCTAAAAGTAAACAAACATGGTCCGTGCATTTCGAACTTCGACTTGAAGTTTCTTAATTATCATCCAACCACCGAACAAAGCTACGGCTTCGAGAGATCTCGTCCCATTGAAATATGGGGGACCAAGTAGATTTCGATATCAATGATGCGCTCAAGTACTATCTCAGTGATCCTGCCTCAGTTGCAACCCCGGAGGCTGATGGGGCGTTACTGGACTGTGAGAACGACCCAGAATCGCTCACCAGCTCCTTAATAAACGGTGTGCTTAACCCAATCGTGGACTCAATTGCAGAGAATCCGGATACCCTGACCAGAAGCTCAATATTCGATTCCTTGCAATTTCTATTAAAGTGTGCCCCCAATTTTCTTGCCTCTCAACGCAATTTCCATAATGAACCAGATTCTGAACTTTTCAAACTTTCCAGATCAGCTTCCCTGCTGCCCGCTCACTCCCTAAGCAAAATCTTCGACCTCATGATTTCAGGCCTGTCGTCAGAGGCGGACGCCGTACACAACGAGCTCGAGATCGACGAGCAGGATGCCTTTGGACATCAGAAAAAACTGTTGGAAATGTACGCATTTCTACTGCAGTGGTCAATATCCGTTGTGGAGGTTAAGGCGGCAGAAAAGCCAAGCAGTGGGCCTGCAAAAGGTCGAGGAGCGGGGAAGAAGTCAAAAGGGACTGCGAAAGATGGCACTTGGGATTCCTCAGGACAATTGCAGACTGCCTTGGATACGATGTGCAAGGTCTTGAAGCTGAAGCTTGGCAAAGTGTTTGTGACAACCTCTGAAAGAGACACTTTCGTCGGGCTTTTCACGAGACCAGTCTACTTGATCCTAGAAAGCGAACAGCGTATTAAGAACACCACACTGCGAATGCATGCTTTCAAAGTGCTCTGCATTGCAGTCAAGCATCATGGGCATGCTTTTGGTATTACCTAACACGATGCAAAAAGGGTCATTATTGCTGACATATAGCAGGAGCGCAAACTTCCATCATCCAAAATCTTTCCTACTTTGAGCATCTTGCCGAACCAATGGCCGAATTGCTCCATATTCTCTCAGAGCAATATGATTACCCACAATTGACAGACGAGGTTTTAAGGTAGCTATGGACCAAATATATTGCTTCTGTGGCATTGACAAGTCATTGTAGGGATCTCAGCCATAAAGAGTTCAATAACAATGATACACGGGGCCCTAAGTCTGTCTCGACTTTTATAACCAAGCTCTCGGAACTTGCTCCCCGTCTTGTTAACAAGCAAATGACGTTGCTCGTCAAGCAACTGGACAGCGAGGTAAGCTGGGTCTTCACAATTCTCCAGTATACCTAGCCTATTGATAACATCAGGCTTACACCCTTCGATGCGCTGTCATTGAGGTCTGCGGTAATCTAATAACGGACCTCAGCAAGCAAGAAGAACGGAACGAGAATTCCAAAACGCAAATCAATGGCTTCTTTGACATTTTAGAAGAGCGGTTCCTGGACACAAATCCGTATTGCCGCTGCAGAAACATACAAGTCTACATGAAACTGTGTGACCTGGAGCAGAAATTTCCCAAACGCCGGCAGGCAGCGGCAGAACTTGCTGCTCGAAGTCTCGAAGATAAGAGTAGCAACGTTCGAAGAAATGCAATCAAATTGCTGGGCAAGCTAGTGTCGACTCACCCGTTTAGCGTCATGCATGGTGGGCAGCTATCATATAAGGAATGGGACGAGCGACTGCAAGCCGTGGAGCACCAGCTCGATGCATTGAAACCTCCGGCAGATTCGCCCGGCCTTGGCGAGAATAATCACCAGGCAGAGGCAACTGTCGACAGTGCTTTATTAGACGATGCCACAACGGTGGAGAGCCCTTCAAAGGAGGCCGCACCACTGACCGAACACCAGCAGGCGGCAGCAATGAAAAAAGCTCAAGAGGATGCAGCAACAGCCGAACTCATGACAAGGCTTCAGTTGACACGGAAATATTACACTGAAGCCATTCGCTTCATTGAAGTATTGCATGCTGGTATTCCCGTGGTCTGCCAACTTCTTTCTTCGAAGAACAAAAGCGAAGTTATAGAAGCAATGGATTTCTTCGTTGTCGTAGATGCCTACAAAATTGAAGCAGCGAGAACAGGCATACGCAGAATGCTGCGCTTGATATGGACGAAAGGCAACAGTGACGAGGGAAAGGGGGTTCAGACACATCTCATCGACTGCTATCGAGGTCTCTTCTTCAGCGCCCCCGATTCGTTCAGTGAGAACGATGCGGCGAACTATGTTGCGCGAAATATGATCAGCTTGACGTTTGGTGCTACTCCAGCAGAGTTGACATCTCTGGAGCAGCTTCTGAACACAATGGCCAAAGCCGACCACGTTTCGGATCTAGTAGTGGCCAAGCTGTGGCAGGTGTACGGAGTCCAAAAGCAGCAAATCTCTAAAAACCAAAGGCATGGATCGATCATAGTATTAGGAATGCTAGCCACTGCAGACTCCAATATCGTCCTCAAAGAGATGGGAACCATGCTCCGTATTGGTCTGGGTCCTTTAGGACGAGCTGACTTGGTCCTTGCAAAATATACCTGTCTGGCTCTTCGACGCATGAATCCGACTAAACGCCAAGGCAAGGATGAATCAAACGCAGCGTTAAAGCTTCCCAACGATCATGCTATGCTTACAAAATTAGCTGCCATGACCGAACTCGTTTCAGATAGCAAGGAATGGTGCGTACAGTACAATTACCCGGCTTTTATTAGACGCTGACAGTGGGTTAGGTTCGGTGTCGCCGAGCAAGCCATTGGCGCGATATACACACTGTCAAAGCATCCTGATACGCTGTGCTCGGACATTCTTCGTCGAAAGACCAAACATGTATTCCAGCCTCGAAATATACAGCCAGCTTCTTCCGAGCCGATGGAAGGGATCAAGAGTCAAAGCGGCTTGCCCTCTCCACCACCTGAAGAGCCTGAAAGGAAGCAAAAGGCCTCTCTCGCTCTATCTCAGTTACTCTTCATTGTTGGGCATATCGCTATCAAGCAGATCGTCCACCTGGAGCTTTGCGAGCTGGACTTTAAACGGAGGAAGGCGGAGAAAGAAAAGACAAAAACGGCCAATGCTTCTCCAATTAAGTCGGCAGGAGCCGAACAAGATGAGCTTGACCTGATCGGAGGCACTACGGAAGACGACTTCACAGAAGCCATGACGCACATCCGTGAGCGAGAGCTTTTGTACGGAGAAAAGTCGCTTTTGTCAAATTTTGGAGCCATGGTAGCAGAAATCTGCTCGAACAACACAGTCTACCAGGACGAGGATCTCCAAGCTGCTGCAACTCTCTGTATGGCCAAGTTGATGTGTGTCTCATCGGAATACTGCGAAAAAAATTTACCTTTACTCATCACGATCCTCGAAAAATCGAGAAATGCGGTCACAAGAAGTAACGTTGTCATTGCGTTGGGAGATATGGCAGTCTGTTTCAACCACCTCATTGACGAAAACACGGATTTCCTCTACAGGCGACTTAATGACAACGATGCTTCGGTCAAGCGAACTTGTCTCATGACGTTAACCTTCCTCATCCTAGCAGGTCAAGTCAAAGTCAAGGGTCAGCTTGGAGAGATGGCAAAGTGCCTAGAAGATTCGGACAAGCGCATCGCTGACCTCTCACGGATGTTCTTCACCGAGCTGGCGACAAAGGATAATGCCGTGTACAACCACTTCATAGACATGTTCTCACTGCTGAGTGCAGATAGGGATCTGGAGGAAGATGCCTTGAAGAGGATTATCAAATTCCTGTCCTCGTTCATCGAAAAAGTAAGCTTATGCAACGTCCCGTTGTCCCAAAGTTTTTGAACCAACTCTTACTGATTCGTTCACAGGATAAGCATGCGAAACAGCTAGCAGATAAGTTAGCGGCTAGGCTGGCACGCTGCGAGAGTGAACGGCAATGGAACGATGTCGCGTATGCCTTGTCACTACTACAGCATAAGAATGAGGAGATCCAGAAGACCGTCAACGGTGGCTTTCAACTCGTCCAAGCCGCTGCTTGATAAGCGTTGTACTTTACATGTTTCATGTGTCCCACAGGTCTGAGGTGTCTTGGTTGAGGTGAAGGATTTTGTAACTTATACCTAGAGATACCCTGTTTATGCTGACGGTGGCCGGACGGGCATCTGTGGCTGCGCTTCATCCTCATGTTCATATGCGATAGGATTGTCCTTAATCAAGAGCATAAACCTGAATGCAGAGTTACCGTTTAGATAGTATCTATGCAGCCGCTTGCTCCTCAAGAAGCCCAGTCGCTCATACAACTTCATGGCGGCAGTGTTAGTGACCTCCGTCTCGAGCGCGATCTGCATGGATCTTAGCATGACGATTCGCAGAAAGTCGGATTTGCAGTACTTCATCAGCATCTCGTTCTATCATGACGTCGAGAGTTCTACGGACCAATTCTGTGGCGATCCCCTTCCCTCGATACCCTTCTCTAACAGCGAGCATGGCAATGTAGCCTCTCAAGGGCCCTCCTCTGTGAGGTTCCAACTTCGAGATAACCACGCCGATTAGATCCTCATCCCCATCCAGAGCCTATCCCCCAGATCAAAAAGCTGCAAATATCCTTTGACGGTCCCGCTTACCATAAAGCATAGATCGCCCCATTGGTAGAGGAAGTAGCGGTACACGTATATACTATAAGGCTCGGAGAGATCGTCTGATATGAGTTTTCTTATGGCGGAAAGATATTGTTTTTCTTTGCTGCTGTGGTACTGTACGTAGCGAAGCTCTGCAGGCGCGTCCAGGGCAGCTTTGCTCATTTTCCAACATCGATGCGGGTGGATGAAGCTTTGAGCCCGAGGTATATTGAACCGAACTCAGCCCTACAAGGCGCAGAGAGCGGCGCCTGGGAGTTTCCCGTTCCTGACGCCAACTCTCACAATTGCTTAGCTCAATTACGCAGCTTTCGTGAGGGCTTCGTCGTGGCTTGTCCAAGTCAAGATGTCGACCTTGAGGCGTCGCTTCCTGGGCGACACCTCTTCCTCGACCTCGACAGAGCCCTCGCGTGAGCCATCGCCGGCGAAGGGCGAGCCCGTGGCCTTGGTATCAAAGTCACATCTCAAAGAGCTCAAAAAAAAGCGAGGCAAGAGGTGGCAGTTTTCTATCTTTGGTTTGGGGGGGCTTTTTGGATTAGCCGTTGCAGCGTTCTTTGCCAATCAGCACGATGTTATCAATCTTGAGGGTCTGGTGGATTTTAATATGGAGTCTCTGCTCGATGTCATTCCGGCGGGCATTGTGAAGGATGCAAAAGATATAACGGTATGTTGTACGCCCCCCCAGTCAGACCTTTGAGGAAAAGCACAAGCTGAAGCTAATTCGCAGCTCATCCTCACAGCGACATGAGCGCGAGACCGTCAATTACGATTCCTTCTCCGTGGGCCTCCATCTACAGTCGCAAGGTGTCAGGGCTTTGCATCCGGTCATCATGATCCCGGGCGTCATATCGACCGGGTTAGAAAGCTGGGGCACGGAGAAGGAATCGATACAGTACTTCCGAAAAAGGTTATGGGGCAGCTGGAGCATGATGAGAGCTCTGGTGTTGGATAAAGCGAGCTGGAAGAGGCATATCATGCTGGATACACTCACCGGACTTGATCCTCCAGGAGTGAAACTCAGGGCTGCGCAAGGGTTCGGTGAGTTATTTTTTTCGAACCAAAGCTCCCTGATTCGTGCTGCATCTTGAGTTGCAAGACTTGTGGCAGGAAGTAAAAATTTCCTGCCGCCTGTTTTACGACCCAGGCTCGATCCGAGAAGAGATATGCTGATCTTGAAATCATACAGATGCTGCAGATTTGTGAGACACCTCTGCGAATGGGGTCGAAGAGATGGAGTACTGACAGCCATGCAGCTTCATTACTGGCTATTGGATTTGGAGTAAGATTTTAGAGAACTTGGCGACTTTGGGATACGATCCGTAGGTATATCCAGAATGACAGGCGAGAATCATGCTCACATAATCTAGGACGAATGCATTTACCGCGGCTTACGACTGGCGGCTGTCTTGTGCCAGCCTAGAGAACCGTGATCATTACTTTACTCGCTTGAGGTCTCACATAGAAACGGCAGTGCTAACATCGGACGAAAAGGTGGTACTCATTTCCCATAGCATGGGCTCTCAAGTTCTTTTCTACTTTTTCCACTGGGTCGAGGCTTCCGCTGGGCCAGGCTGGGTCGATAAGTACGTGGATTCCTGGATCAACGTCAGTGGTTCAATGCTTGGCGCTCTTAAAGGTCTTCCGGCGGTCCTATCTGGTGAAATGAAGGACACGGCGCAACTCAATGCCTTCGCTGTTTATGGTCTGGAGAAGTTCCTCGGCAAGGATGAGCGCTGTGAGATCTTTAGGTCCATGCCTGGCGTTTCAAGTATGCTGCCCAAGGGAGGGAATGCCGTATGGGGCAACAAGACTTGGGCACCTGATGATCACCCTGGTCAGACGGTCAGCTTTGGGACGTTCATAAATTTTAAAGAAAGCAACTCAACGCAGTCACCTAGCAACCTTACCGTGGAGGAGAGCATATCATACCTTCTGTACGTAATTCCGGAATGCATCTTCCTCCTTCGGTTAAAGTCTTGGACCTTGAGATATGTCTGTGAGGCAGTTACCGAGTGGATATCTTTCGTAGCTCAAATACTTACCTTCCAAAGGCAACACTGACTTCGAAATCTTGTACAGCGAACACAGCGATACTTGGTACAGAGACCAAATTCTAGACAATTACTCCCACGGAGTTGCACATACTAGTGCCGAAGTCGAAGACAATGAGAACGACCACCGCAAGTGGATGAACCCCTTGGAGACCCGTCTTCCGCTCGCGCCCAACTTGAAAATCTTCTGCTTCTATGGCGTCGGCAAATCGACAGAGCGTAGCTATTTCTATCGAGAAGATCAAGATCCTAACAGTAGCCTAAACGTTACAATAGACACAAGTCTAATGGCAGGGGTTGTCGATCGTGGCGTCATTCCAGGGGAAGGCGATGGGACGGTGCCATTGTTAAGTAACGGCTATATGTGTGCCAAAGGATGGCATATCAAAAGATTCAATCCAGCCGGTGTGAAGATAAAGGTATATGAGATGCCGCATGAGCCTGATCGTTTCTCACCTAGAGGTGGTCCAAACACTGGTACATTTTGATCCTCGCTTTCTGATCTTGCCGAGGTTGCTGACATCGGTAGGCGATCATGTTGATATCCTGGGTCGGTCGTCATTAAACGATTTGATATTGAGGGTTGCAGGCGGCAAAGGCGATCAGATCGAGGAGAACTATGTTTCGAATATCCGAGAGTACTCGGACAAGGTGAAGATCTATGAGGAATAGAAAAAGACCATTGCTAAGAGCGAATGGAAGACCATGATGGTCACCGTGATTCGGTTTAGCATCTCCGCGGCATGCCACGGCGGTGCCCCGGTTTTATAGGATTGATACCACGGGATTGCCTGGAAGAAGATACCCGTAGAAACATAAGGAGAACAGAGCCTTGAGTTCAAGTGTCTGTTCTTCGTAAAAGTATCTTCTCAGCTGCATATTTATTTGGTTGCGTCAAACTTAGGAAGGGTATTACAGTATTGTTCACTTGCTGCCGTTATAGATCGAGCGGGGGCTATCCGCATGCTGGCCCCGAGATAAGCTTATCGGGTTACCCGGGTGGGATGTCTAAGCGTGGTTAGGCGGCAGGGGTGCCTCGTGTCTTACAGCTTAGGGGGGTAAGGAGCCCAATGAACGCCCGATACGAAGTACTGCCACTGGGAAACCTTCGCTCTCGTGACCCCTGGCAATTTGTTGCTTCATCTTACCTACATACTCCATGTTCATTAACATAACAAGGAAAGTGTTAAGCAACTAACTAAACCCACTTAGCAGTATTCCTACAACCAGGTTCACGCTTCTCAATGACTCTCACTCGTATTCACACTCCAGACCTCTTTTCGAATTGGCCACTCTTCTACACCTGCGTTCCATGACTATACTGAAATCCTCAAAAATCTAAGATGAATGGCAGTGCGGTTGTAGACGGCCATGTTGGGGAGGGCGATCCTGAGATACATGTACAGATCCTGCAAGCGTTGGAAATCATACACGAGCCCAGATCGTCCAATGTCCATCGTCAAGATGCGTCCCGGTATCTTGAAGAGATCAGATCCAAGGAAGAGGCGCCATATCATGGCTTCGGGCTTGCATCGGCAAAAGACCAGCCAGCTATTGTCCGTCATTACGGCTTATCCTTGATTGAATACGGCGTACGGCACAGATGGTCAGAGTATACACCGGAGCAGAGTCAAGCCCTTCGAGATTGGGTAGTGGCACTGTCACGCAGCACAGCTGATTCGGATCCACCATACATTACCAATAAAGTTGCCGAGATATGGGTAGAGATAGCTAAGAGAAGCTGGGGCCTGGACTGGCTGGACATGGACGAACTCCTAGTCTGCTTATGGGATGGCTCAATGGTGCAGAAGGCTTTGGTACTCATAATACTGGAGACTCTTTCGGAGGAAGTGTTTGGTAGTGACGATACTACTGCAGCTCTACGAGGCAGTGATCTCAACAGATCCTGTGTAGAGATTTTCACGCCAGCGAGTGTGCTGGCCGAAGACTTTCCAGCCCGGGAGAGTGCTGCTAATGTTAGATACGGTGATGATGGATGGCTGGCTCGTATGTCAGACTTGCTTGACTGGTGCATCAGAGACGGTAAGATTGACGAGAATCGACGTGTTTGCGGTGTGAAAACTCTCTCTACTTTCAAGTCTGTCATGAGCTGGGTCATTCCTCGATCTTTGGTCACAACCCTTTCTTTACACAGGATCTGCGCTTGCTTGGCAGCCTCGAACGTCCCTCTCCAGTTGGTGAGCAAACCTGCCGACATTGGTGTCCGATGACTAGAACATTGGCTGACAAATCTAGGCCGCTGTTGACTCTCTATACTCTCTGTATAACCGTTCTAGGTTCTCTGAAGACGATTTCAGGGACTTAGTAGGCCCAATGTTCCAAGACGAGACGATAGTCTTGCTGAAACAGCTCTACGAATGGCTAGTTGTTGATCCTACTGACATTGATGAGGCTAAATATCTTCTTCTCAAGAAGTTTTCCGAGGTATGGTTGCCACGTATCATGACTTCCTTCATTTGCTGATCATGAAGTAGATGGTCTTCAATATTGGCAGACTATTGGAAGAAAGGCCCTCATTCGTCCCAGAAGGGAGCAACTTGGGAGGCTTTTTCGGCCTTTTGCTCAACGTTATGAAGAATCAAAGTCTGCACGTCTCAATACCGGCTTTACATCTATGGGTGAAGCTGCTCGGTTCTGAAAGTATCGGGAATTCCCATGCGATCATGGCACTTATCAGTGATTTACTCGAGACATGCAGCCACCGTCTTGTTCGATTCGAATCCTTACCTGTGGACTCAAGTAATCCAAGCATCATCTTCCTCAATGAAGACGTGGACACAATGCCCGAACGACATGCATTTCTTGGCAACTATGCAAGGTTTTGCAATCAGATCGTTGAGCTGGTGGTACAGAAACAGCCCATAGATGCCCTATACCATATACTTGGACAAGCCGATCAGGTTCTGGATCATGTCTATGATGGAGAGCCCCCATTCCAGGGTATGTAAGCAACCAGAAACGCTCATGGATGCCATTCTCATATTGTATAGCTTCAACCTACACCAAGACGTCTGTCCCTTACTTGCGGATCGATGCCCAGTTTACGGTGGTCGAGGCTGCGCTCAAGGGCTGCTTGAAATGGCTGACCGCTTCGGGTAATCCTAAAACAGTAGGTCGAAGTTTTGTTGTTGGCTATTAGTAGTTGACGTATGAATAGGAGCATGAGCATGAGGTCATGAGTTCAAACCTCCAAGTGTGGTGCGATAGGCTGTTAGGTTTGATATTTGAGGTACGTTAAAGGTGTCCTTCTAGAAAGTCTAAACTCACATTGTCAAGGACCCTATCATCAAGCAGCGAGTGATTCAACTTGCTGTGGGGTTTGCTATAGGACCATTGAAACGCAATGCACAATTTGCCTTCAAAGTCTTCGACTACATTTTAGACACCCGGTGTCCCGCGCATCCTGACTGTGTGGCATATACCGATGCTGTCAGCGATCTCCAAGCGTTTTCTCTTCACCAGTTACAGAGGCTTGCTATGCGATTCCCTGACTATCTTATTGTAAGTGGAGCCCCTGAAACGCTTTGAAGGGCGCTCACGTCCCTAGACGATATTCGACGAGGTGGAGAGGAAGATTATGTCCGTCAGTCAGACAGAGGCTTCAGATGAGCAGACTCGCGCCCGCTACTCCTCAGTGCTATTCATCATCATGTGAGTCATTACTAGAGTGGGAACTGAAATTTCAAAGCTGAACCGTCAAGGCATCGTTCAACCAGTGTGGACTCAAAGCCACGCGAAGAACGGCTGGATCAATTCTTGCAGCCAATGATTGACCAGTGGCAAGACAGAGGCCTAAGCGACTCATTGTCGTCTTTCGACAGCTTTAGCAGACTACTCGGACTCGAAAATCTTCAACAATATTTATTCTCTCGGGCGGTACATAAACTACCGAATTGGTCAGCGCATCCATTGGATGACCAAGGCAAGGCCCTTCAAGTACAGATGCAGAATGCGCTCGATGTCAGTCTGCTTCCGACATTTTATCCATATTGGTAACGTTGACTCAGTTTCAATAGGCCCTTCCTCTCCGAGCCACTAAAACCGTAATGAGCGTCAGCGTTGAAAGGCTAGAGCAAGGATCACAGCCTTACGACATGGCCTGCCGGCTGTGGCATAAGAACATTCCATTGATCCTGCCCAATTTACTCCAATTTATCAGGTGAGGAGGCATCATACAATGAAAGATACGCGCCGATCACTGACTCCTGGTAGTCAATCGCAAGCTTTCCATGATGCGTCCAATTGGTCTGCTCTTCCTCTTGAGATGCGAGACGTTGTTCGCAGGATCCTCACAGACCGTTTTTGGCAAGTTGGCATTTCACAAGGCAGCCGAGATGAGTTCTACGCCAGTGTTGGAGATACCAAGACAACTCTAGAGGGATTTGCTTCGTCCATCAGAGCTACTGTAAGGACGGTCCGTGAAACAGGATACAGGCTGCTGTATTACATGAGCCTACTCGGGGAGCACTTTTACAGCTTCGCAGAGCTACCGGGTCCACTAGCTCAGGCTCTGTTCGCTGACGCGTGTGCACTGTCCCCACATCAAATGGCTATCCTGGTAGAGATGATTCGGCCAATCATCGACAACTGTCCGGAGAAATCTCGAAGTCACTTTCTTCCCCCAATTCTGTCTGCACTATTTGAGCAACTCGATCGCAAAGCAAGCTTGGAGTGGGAAAGGATCGAGGAAAGAAGTAAGGCAGCGTCCGAGGACGATGACCTGACCAACGAGATGAAAGACGAAAGTATACTACGGCAATTGACATTGGCTTCAGTGATGTCGGTAGTTGGACTTCTCGAGCCGGCAAGACCGAGTAAGTCATCGCACATCTTATGTGTACCTTGATACTAATCCAAAAGTAACAGACCCCCCAGCTGCTCCGGAATTAACCGATAAGATGAATGGCCTTAAACCGGGTCTTAGTGCAAACACGACAAGATCATTCATACTGCAGACCCCGGAGATACTGAAGCCCCTCATACTATTCTGCACTCATGCATTGCGCATGCGCGACACCCGAGCATGCTCTCTTATTGCCAAAGTCCTTCGTTCGATTGTTCCCGAGTTCGCAGGCGATGGCCCGGTTGAAGCAGATGTACGAGAGTTCGTGTCCACGGAAGTCCTCAAAGCATGCATTACGTCGTTGCACGACCCCTACTTTGTGGAGCTGCAGAAGGACTTCGCTCAGCTGATTGCAAGCATCCTCATCTCCTACACACCGCGCACGGAGACGCCGAAGCAGATTGTGCTTTCCTTACCTGAAATGGCCCCCGAGAGGCTGACTCGTGCCATACGCCATCTCTTCAGGGCACAACAGAATACTCGACAGCAAAGAGCCATCGTTCTAGAGCTTCTAGAAGGCTTTAGAGGCGTTGCCATCCACGAACAGGGCAAGCTTCCAAAGCCTGACGCAAAGAAGCTGAGATCGGCTTTGCAAGAAAAATACATGACGGTCGACGTTCAAGCAAACGATAAAAGGGAAGGAAGCCCAGAGCTTGGAGGAGTTGCTGCTATGTTCGAGTGATGGGGCATGGGGAAAAGGAGTTTACAGCGCTGCGTACAGAGCAAGTAGAGGGGCGGATAGATATCTCTCGCATGACGCAGCGTGTACTGGGCCAATTAAAGCGATACCCACGATGGTCGGGTGGTGGTTTAAAATTTATGTACCATAGCTGATGAATGAACGCCATGACTCCATAAACCCTGTCCACAGCGAATGTTCTATTTCGTAACATGCTGAGGCGTAATGGAAAACGTCGGACGAATGAATCTATAGGCCAAAGGTGTTAGCAATCACACACCGCTTCATCAAAACCCAGCCATCCGTCGCTCATGCGTGTACGTAGCCCGAGCGTGTCCTCCTCCTTCTCCTCCATCACACACAACGGAACGGGACGACAAGAAACCCACCTGTCCGAGTGATAAACCTTTGTCTCCCGACCCAACAGCTCCCGTTCCCTCGCCTGATCAGCCCAAACCCTCCGCACCAGATCCCGATCCTCCTCCGCTTGAAGCATGGGTATCAAATGGATGCGCGACCACATCTTCTCGCGCGCGAGTTCACTGTGCCGCAGACCACGGACATGTCAGCCTGTCCATCGTAATTTCTATCAAAGCCAAAAAACTTCCGTTTTCGAATATAATGCCTGCTATCTTCATAAAGGGGTCCCATGACTCCGTTCATCCATGCGCTATTGTCGGAATGCCGAGACTGGTTGGTTGGAGAGGCTGCAGAGAGAGGAGGGGGGAAGGGGTGGAGGGTTGACGTACTTGTGCTCCCTGATTCCCTGGCCTGTCCTGTAGAGTCCGTAGGTGCAGATGAGGCCCATTGCGAGGAGGTAGTAGGAAGGGCGGAAACCGCGCGCGGGGAGGTTGCGCTGGGGAATGGGGATTTCGGCGTCAGCTTGGTGTTTGTGTGTTGATTTTGATCGGAGACGAGAGGAGTGGACTGACCTTGTATTGTACGGGCTCGTAGCCGCCGGTTGGGGGCAGGTCTTGAGCCATTGCTTTGGGAGATGCTGGGTTATCGGTACGACGGCAGGTGAAGGTTAAGGGTGGAGTGGAGCTAGACTGGTTTAGGTATATAGGTGTGGGAATATCATATCAAAATGATCCGCGACGACAACTGCGGAATTTCAAGTCTCAGTTTGGCTCGCTAGCTGGTATCTTTCCTCTACGTCTTGCATGGTGACCTATGCTGCAATTTTGGGCATGTGGGAGCAAACAAAAAGGTCATGCTCTCTCAAAGGTTAGAGCTAATTATGGTAGTATTTGAGGATTGTTGACATTGCAACTTCACCGTTACCGAATAGATTCTTAGCCGAGCATAAATTTATCAAGTCAGAAGGAAAACGGCTCCGCCAATTGCAGTTGCCAGGCATTCCGCCCAGTGCACCTTCCCATATCCTAATACATTTGCGACTTAAGGAAAACGACCTCATTGTCTTGTGCTCCCGAATTGGCTCTTGCTCTTCGTTTCGCCGCTAGGTTGAGGAAAAGAGTTGACTGGGGCCTCCAAGATTCCCCAGCCGGAAATGCAATGGGGACCTAGTCGATTCAATGCAACTCCAGAGATTGACCACTCTGGAGACTTTCTTGTTGCAATTTTTGGACAGGGTGAGAAACGTGAGATAAATTTCCAAAGCTATTACCACAATGTGCTATATATGTGGGAAGTGAGGAATAACAGTATGATCATCGTGATGATGTTGTTTCTCTTCCACTCTAGTCCAGTAATTATGCACCTGCCCAAAATTACAATTCAATTCCAATCCATTCAACTCATGAGCTCAACAAACCTCTGGCGTTCGTCACTTCCCGTTCAGACAACTTCTCTCCTTCCCATCGTCCCCATGGAGCATGTTTCATCTCAGCTCACCCTCGTTTATACCACCTCGTTGTACAGTCACCTGCATCTTTACCCTGGACAGCGTGTTCAATCCTTCACATTCTTTTTACTACACATCATTATACAAGGAGGTGCATCTTTTCCCGTCAGTCGCTTCGGTCATGGCTTCTTCTGAGCGTACTCCTCGGCTTCTTATGGTCTCTAATAAAACCACTGCCATCATCAAGCGGTCATCAGAAGGGTCGTACAGCTTTACTCAAGGCTCGGGTGGATTGATAAGCGGAGTCAGTGGCTTGTCACAGACAATACCCTACACATGGTACGGCTGGCCCGGCATAGAGGTTCCTGAAGCCGAGACTGCTGCCCTGTCGCGTCGCTTGAGGGACGACTTTGGATCGGTACCAATCTTCCTAGATGACGAGCTTGCAGACCGCCACTACAATGGCTTCGCGAGTAATGTTCCCATGGCCTTCGATCTCTGAAATGAGCTCATCGCCTTGTACCAGATTCCATCCTATGGCCCATCTTCCACTATCACCCGGGTGAGCTGAACTTCAGCGAAGAAGCCTGGTCGGCATACAAGAAAGTCAATAGGATATTCGCCAGAACTGTTGCGAAAGATGTAAAGGAAGGTGACATTGTCTGGATCCATGACTTCCATCTTTTCCTTGTGCCGTCCATGCTGCGAGAGGAAATTGGTCCCGACGTGAACGTCAAGATTGGATTCTTCCTCCACACTCCCTTCCCTTCCTCGGAAGTTTACCGCATTCTACCTGTTCGCAGTGAGATCTTACTTGGGGTCCTACACTGCGACCTGATTGGGTTCCACACAAATTCCTATGCCCGCCACTTTTTGAGCAGTTGCTCCAGCGTTCTGTGAGTATAGTCTTAGCTGGTAAGAGGAAGGATAGCTGACAAGCAACCAAAGCGGCCTACCTACGACGAGTCGAAATGTTACATTCCAGGGCAAAATCGTAAACGTGGGCACCTTTCCCATTGGTATACAAGCGGAGCGATTCAGCACAACTCTTGCCGAGACCAAAGTAAAGGAACGGATAGCGGCTCTCGAGCGCGAATTTGAGGGACGCAAGCTTATGGTAGGCGTTGACCGGTTGGACTATGTTAAAGGACTTCCGCAGAAGCTTCGGGCTCTGGAAGTGCTGCTGACCAACCATCCCGAGCTTGTTGGGTCTGTTGTCTTGGTACAGATTGCTATTCCCACTCGTGGCGAAGTGGAAGAGTATCAAAATCTTCGTGTGCTGGTCAACGAACTTGTTGGCAGGATCAATGGGAAGTTCGGTTTGTGGACCTTGCTTTAGTCTGCTCGCCAAGTACAGCGCATGTCCTAACATTCTCCTCTTCAAGGGACGATCGAGTATACACCCATTCATTTTATGCATCAGTCCATGGCTTTCGAGGAGCTGTTGGCCCTTTATGCCGTGTCGGATGCCTGTGTTATTGCCTCGACACGCGATGGGATGAACCTGGTATCCTTTGAATACATCGCTTGCCAACAAAAGCGTCATGGATCATTGGTACTTAGCGAATTCGCTGGGTCAGCCCAAAGTCTCACTGGATCCCTTATTGTCAATCCGTGGAATGTAAACGACATGGCGAGGGCCATGCAAAAAGCTCTCACAATGGAGGATTGGGAGCGAGCCGAACGGTTCGAGCAGATGAATGGCTATGTGCAAAACAACACAAGGTTAGTTCGAGCGTCTTGTGGGCCAATTCCCATTGTAGCAAGTACTGATCAAACGTGTTGAAGTGCTTTCTGGGGTGCGTCATTCATCAAAGAGCTGAAGAGCGTTGGGGAGGAGCCAGAACGCCTATTGAAGTTTGGGCGGGATCCCCCTCCGATTAACATAGACTGGAGGAGCTATGACGGTGAAGCGTAAGCTATGAGGCCTGGAGCTTTCATGACCTGAGTTATTGTAACAGACAGCGGCATTAATAGACAAGGACATCAATAGACTTGGTCGTTCCTCCTTTCCTCCTAAATACCAGCCAGATCATGACGAGAAAGACACTAGTCCTTGTGTCTAAGGCTATTCGATGTTGGCAGCTGTCGGTTCTACCCAATGCGCCATACACCATACACCTTACAACGTTTGCCATATGCAACGCCAATCTCCCCCGAGCACCTCCCTTGGTTTCTATTGCGATTGCTTCGTCTCCCATTCCTCAGGCGTGAAGCACTTTGGTGTCCAAGCATGAATAGCTGCAATCTCAGTCTTCAAGGCTGAATTGACGAGTCGATGTCGTGCGAGACTGTTCTTCTTCTCGAACAGAGGTGAAACGATCATAGCTTGAAACATCTGACCACAGCCGCCTGATAATCGTCAACGCTTTGCAGACAATGATTTTATCTGGGCGAATGATTGTTACCTGACATATCTTCTATATCAACATGTTTCGCTTCTAATTTCTCTGTTAAGGTCTTTTGCAACGACTCGGCGGTGATGCCCGATGTGTTGGCGACTGTCTCTGCTTGGGTATCTGTTTTAGCCGCGGACGGGGCGCTCATGTTGGCGTAGGATATGGGGAAGGGGCGGAAATTGCTGAGTCTCTGAACTGGACGAAGAGGTATAAGGCTGTTGAGGCGCTGCATGAATGGACGAGACTTGATGGGGAAAGCCAATGACCTGCAAATTGTCCAAAGGCCGGGAAAATGCTAAAGTAGGCTGAATGACGCAAACCGGGCCGTTGTTTCACCGTTGCCAAGACTTGTCATGGCTACCGAAAAAGCAAAAAGAAAAGATTGGATCTACTTTTACCCGCGTCGATCTGTTGGGCCATCGGGCCTGGAATATTTATTTGACCTGATGACGTTTCTGTTGATTTTGTATCAATTCCATGTTTCGCAAAGCATTTGTTCAAGCAGCGAAGATGAGTACCTATACCACCGATAAGGCCTCTCCATTCACTCGCGCTGTCATCAGCTCCATGAGAAAGCTGTATGGACAATTCGCCTTTCTTTCGCGCGCGAGCGATAAGCTGATGCTTTGTTTATTTGCAGATATCCTGAGGCATTGGCAGATCAGAGCTTCGATAACACTGGATGTGGGTCTGCTGATGGCCGTTGGTTCGGCAGTATGAGCTGACAGACTGGACAGTACTTTTGGAGGCCCCGTTCGATCCCATACGACGTCAGATGAACTCTGTCCTACTCACCATCGATCTTACCAAAGCGGTTGCCGACGAGGCTATAGAGCGGAAGGACTGCGTTGTTGTTTCATACCGTATGCTCACTTAGGCGTACCACTCTCAAAGTATTGCTCTGACATGAAAAAGATCCTATAATATCCAAGGGCTTCAAGGCTCTTACTTTAGCAGACACCCAGCAACAGTCCCTGCTACGGCTCGCACTCGAGGGTATAAGCGTACAGCAAACTCTATCAGATACCACCAGGCCATCGCTGATACTTGCGCTCCAGGTCTACAGCCCACACACAGCGGTTGATGCAGCTCCTGGAGGCCTAGGCGATTGGCTCGCGGACATCGTAACAGGAACCCTACCAGGGCCGGAGCCGGAGACACATACCGCAAGGCCAGAAGATGAAATCACAGATGCGACAGCCAAAGACGCGGACGCCAACTCGTTGAAAGAAGTGGCGGAAGACGAAGAAGATGGCGAGCAACCAGCAGAAAAGGAACCAAGCCCGGAGCCGCAACCGAAGAAACGGCTCGGCCGACCATCAATGGGCCCACGCCAGAGCACCTACTCCAAACCAACCTACCCCAAACCCGCCGGGCTCGAAAAGACGGATCTTTCGCCCTCGACGACGGGTCACGCGCGCAGCGTCATCCACGCGACCAAGGGCGTCAAGGGGTTCGAAGAAGCGGGTATGGGCCGTTTAGTGAAGTTCAAGGAGCCCCAACCCCTGACCCACCTCATCGAACGCATCGCCCACGGCGTCGGCTCGCCCAAGGGATTCCCCGTGGCGATACCGCAGACGCAGCAGGTGGAGGATATCCAGATCCGCTCCGTCGGCATCTGCGCCGGGTCCGGGCACGCGGTGCTCGAAGACGTGGATGCGGATTTGCTGTTTACGGGGGAGCTGTCGCACCATGATGCGTTGGCTGCGACGGAGAAGGGGAAATGCGTCGTCACGCTCTTTCACAGTAATACCGAACGGGGGTTTTTGAGCAGCGTGCTGAAAGAGAAGCTGACGGCTGTGCTGAAGGAGGAGTGGAAGAGGGTGAGGGAAGAGGTCATGGGGGAGATTAATAGCAAGTGGGATCTAGCGGAGGAGTGGGGGGACGCGCTCAAGGATGAGGATGTGCTGGTGGAGTGCAGTGAGAGGGATCGGGATCCGTTTGGCATAGTCATATTGCAGAGTTCACCGCAGGTTGGAAAGCCCTTGTCGGACGGATGACGAGAGCCTTTTTGCAAGGATTTCGGTTTTATATTGACCTTTTCGCGAGCTTTTCGGATGTCTAGCCGCTTTGCGATTGCAGCTGTATACACATGATACCCTTTTGTTTCATGAACTTCATATCTCATATCGCTCCTTGCGATATCATGACCCCTAGTGCTGTCCTAATGCAATGAACGTCGATATAGTGAGATGAATGCGGCGCTCAGAGGTTGCTGAGAACCTTCTCGGCAGCGGACTCTGCGGGTGCAAAATTAGCGAATCTGTCTGAATTTGATATGCCTGAGCCCTTTTAACGTGCTTACCCTTGACTCCGGTATTGTCGGGTTCCACGTGGGCGCTCTTGACTTTGCCATCCTCAATCACCAACGCGTAACGCTTGCTACGGTCCTGACCGAAGACAGCAGCACTGTCGAAAGAAAGGTCGAGGTCTTTAGTGAATTGTCCAGACGGATCACCCAGGAAGCGGATCTGTATTTTTGAAGACTGAATCAGTGGGGAGGCGGATGGCATGGCGGGGTGAGGGTAGGGAATTGTCATACGTCAGTCTTGGAGGTGGGGTCAAGAGTCGCACCCCAGGCTTTCATGCTACACAGTAGATATCAGCTGTCCGAAACATCACGGGGCAAGACAGGTTTCATATTAAAATCACTTACACAAACGGGTCATTGACCGAGACGACAAAGACTTTGCCGGCGTCCTTGAGCTTGTCATTGCTGACATAGCCGGGGATATGGGTGGCCGAGCAGGAAGGACCTGGTGGTGGTGAGCAGTGGGCCCCAGTCTGACCTTTTCATAGCTGGGGTACGCGTCGGTCGGTGTTTGGGGGAAAATATATACTCACTGAAGGCTGCGGGCACGCCGATGATGAGACCTTTGCCCGAGGCAAGCTCTTTGGACAGATTGACCTTATCGCTGGGGGAACCTTCGACGAGGTCGACGTTTGGAAGGGAATCACCGACTTTGACCATGTTGACGGCTGTTTGATGGAAAGTGCGAATGGGTTTGTGGAGTATTGGTTGTAGAAGAAGTGTTGTACGAGGTATGCGTCGAGTGGTGAACATGGGATATATCTAAGGTAGACGTATTTGATAGAGTTATGAAAAAAGAATAAATTATGTGAGGTAAATGACGCGATTAGTGAGTGAGCGATGAGTGAGTGGGCTTAAGGTAGTTCTAATTTCTACCGAAGATGGGACTTTTCCGGGCTTCCCACCCGTAATACCGTGTTCGATAACGACCAATCCATTTTTATTATTTGCCCCGTCAAAATCAAAATCACAAATCAACTTAATTCCATTCTAACTCTGTCGCATTTAATATCTATACATTAAATCGATCTTGTACGACTTCTAAGCACGATTCTAATAGTATATAATTAATTTAATTCTAATTTCTTATATTTAAGTTTATATTAATAGTTTCTTATATTTAAGTTTATATTAATAATATATTAATTTAGTAATATATTAATTCTATAATATTAAAGTCTTTTAAATAATAAATAATAAATAATAAATAATAAATAATAAATAATAAATAATAAATAATAAATAATAAATAATAAATAA